>ML243388.1:0-11272 GCA_005239495.1 Nicotiana undulata
CAAAACTTGTTCTTCTCTCTCTAAATTATATTTACAAAGCTGAAGATATGTCCAAAGATCTCTTCTCAAGATTTTCCAAGATAAATCCTTTTATAGGGGGCAGGAAATTCGGGTGAAAAACAGACAAAAACACCCCTGTCGGGTTGATATGCGATCGCATTCCTGTCGCATAACAGGGATGCGATTCGCATCTTCACTTTCTTCATCGCATATCAAAACCCTAGGTCCCATAGGTTCATCGCATTTGAGAGATGCGGTCCGCATTGGTGATGTGCGATCGCATTCATGCGTCGCATTTGCAGTGTGGCTTCAGGCATCAGATAGATATGTGATTGAAATGCAGTTCGCATTTGGGATATGCGGTCGCATATTTGACCGCATTTCACTCCTTAAATTTGACTCAACTTTCTGTTGCGGTATGCGATCNTAAATGCTCTTGAAAAGAGCCATAATTTAAGCACTATGGTATTAAATGTGCCGAAATTCTCCGGCACATCAAGGACATCATGGACAACTCCTTTAAAGAAAAGGAAGAGTCGCCACCTAACAATTTTTATGGTGCGTTAGGGCACCTAGAATTGATAACTCATGAACTAGTTCGCGTTACCAGAGATTGGGTAAGGGCTTGAAATTATCCCAAGGGGAAGGTGTTAGGCACCCCTCAGGATCCATAACCATGGGTCCCAGCCAATAAGTTTTGTGAATTTGGACGGTAAGCAAGTAACAAATAAGGGTCACATATGAGGGGATTTAAATGTAAGTATGAAAATATTTAAAGGTTTTGAATAACATAAACATTTTAAAAGAAGTGTCCTAGGTTTAAAGTAATACGGATCACTTCAATGCAATACACGGTATGTCACACCTTGGGGAGGCGGCTACACGTGGTATTAGTGCACCAGTCATCAAATCCGTATTCTACCCTTCCCACCCGTAAGGTTATTTAAAGCGCGTGTTGGTCACGGATGCTTATTGCGTGCCATTACCCGTCCCATCCTATAAGTCCTGGAGGGTATTTAGGACCACTAATCCTATCAAGGCAGGGACTAGGCTGACTTAGGTGTAAAGGATAAAATACTAGGCGACAGTGCAAAACAAGTAGAATACATGTAGTGGGATCACATAGGACAAGTAATAGGCTCACAGATCCCTCCACAGATAAACGTACAATTGGCACGTCTCAAACACACTTAGAGTCTCAGAGATGGAGTTTTAGGAAAAGGAGTTTTTGGGTAAAACAGTGAGTGGCAAGGGGAGTATGATTTGGAAAATTTAATGATGGAGTAATAGTTGATTTTTAGAGAATGCGTGTTGTTTAGGGGGAGTAGTAAAATTCAGAAGTACAATGATTTAAAACTTTCAGAAGACAATAGCCGAAAATTATTGAGGCCTGGTTTTGAAGTAAAATATAGTAGCTTAACATATATGGTAGTTAAAGATAATTGCAGTAAAGGAGTAATAAGTGGTACCAAAAATACAGTAGCTTTAAATACTCGGAGCAAGGATTCAAAATGGCACGATTTTGAGTGGAGTGAAGTATCTTTGAAAACCCATTAGTTTAAAGCATAACAGTGCAAAACTCAGAAAAGTCCTAAGGGAAACAAATTTATAATTTCAAGACTGTTTTAAAATAGAGTTAGAGCTTCAGTAAAAAGTGAACCTCATGGAGGTAAAACAAGAATGCGAGCAACATGGCTCAAAAGGTTAAAGAGGTTAATTAGCCTTAAACATAATTGGTTTAATTTTATCGCGTTTGGCCTAAAGTTGTCTAGGCGTCGTGTACATTACCTAACTATCTTAAAAGGTGAACATGCATATTTTGGGTTCCGATTTTAAAGAGTATATTTGCAGAAAATGTTTCGAGTAGGCTAACTGCATTTTTATTAGATTAAGCATGCTAATTAGGTGCTTTAACGATTTTCATTTCAAACAAGTATGAGATCATAAGAACCAAGATATCTAATGCACATAGAAATTCCTAACACATGGTTTCTAAGATGGAAATGCAGTAATGACCTTATGACAGTTTATTGGGCTTGTTATTAACTGATCAGGATTATGAAATGAGGATAATAACATGCTGAAAGTGAAAGACCTAAAACAGGATTTTTACTATGTGAGATGCATGTCCTATACAAGTTATCTAATGCACAAATAAAGTTCTATAAGCATGTTTTCTACCCATCACCTAAGCTAAGCATGCATAAACCTTCCCAAATTTACTATCCAGCCCCAATATTTGTTTACAAATTATTACAGACCAAGAATAATAAATTACACCACTTAAAGGAAAAGAAGAAGCTAACTCTATAGGGAGCCTTCAATCAGGCCCATTCTTCCAACCTCAATCCTTTCGAGTTTCACAGCTCCCACATGGTAGGGGTGCGGAAAAGCTCCCTAGGGCCCTCATGGATCCCTGGCCAATACCATCACCCCAACACAATTGCCAAAGTTGAACAAGTGCAGTGTGGAATTACCCACCTCAGTGCGTCAAAGTTCAGAGGGAACTCAAGAGGTTCCCTAAGCAATGCTTACAATGAGGGGGTGGAACTTAAGTTTCTAGGAATAATGTGAAGTGCTAGGAGTGAGTTTAAAAGAGGAACAGAGGTTTTGAAAAAAAAAAGTTCAATTGAAAAACTCTACAACTCAAGAATTATTTTGAAACATAAAAGCTTTTGAAAATAGTAGTACGGTCAGAGAAGTAATAGACTAATCAAGCAATCAAAGACAATGGGAATTGGGGACAAATAAGTCACATAATAGTCAAGAGAAGATACATAGATTTGATGAACCTTGACTTGAACACAGTTGCAGAAATCAGAGAGGTTCAGGGGATCAGGGGGACAGATGAGTGAAACCAAACAGGATGTTGAACAGCCTAATAGATGCATATAGGAATGGACTGAAACATATAAACATTATTAACTCAGCCCAAAGCCTATCAATCCTATAGAGACAAAGCATGGTAAGTACCAATAGAGAAACAACAAGAGGTTAATCACATGTTGAACAGTAAAAACACAAATAGAAGAAGATCATGAATATGACAAACTGAAGTAATAAGAAACACATTAGTTTGGGGCTTGAATCTTAATTAGAACATACCCGTGATGAGAGAAAAGAGCAAGCAGAAGAGAGCAAAGTGATATCACAGTATTAGCCTTGGCTCAGCAGCTGGCTAATAGTAAGCAAGAGTAAAGAGCAGCAAGTAGAGACAAGAAAACGAGAGACGAACACAAGAGAGTAGTATAAGGAGAGTTTAGATTGATGCTCGACCCCCTCTCTTAGTGAAAGAGCAAAAGTCATTTATAGTTGAAAAGTAGGTGATCACGTAAGGTAAGAATCACAAGATATGGTCATAATAGTAAACAGAATCAAATCATCATGAGAGAGTACTCGGTTCCCTTGAATTATAGGATTCAAAACTCTAAAAATGATAAAGAACACATGACATATAAGGCAAATAGAAGACAGTATAGAACTAAATAAGGAAAGGATCAAAGTAGCATAGTAATTAAGGAACTTGTTAATCAATCAGTCGGCTAGCAAGACAGGTATTCCCTTAAGTCAAGGGATTCAAATTCAAATGGTAAGAACCAGTGTCACATAAGGTAAATGACAATCAATACCAAGTTTTAAATGAGGAAGGAATCCGGGCATGTTAAATAACAAGGAATCTCAATTAACTGAAGAATCAAGACAAATTACTCCCTTAAATTAAGGGATTTGAATTCAACAGTAAAACACATAGTTTCATAAGGCAAAGTAAAATCAGTCAAGACTCGATTTAAAGGAAGGAATAATAGGGTGAACAATTAAGACTAGATTCAGAAAGCCATAGTAGTTTAGTAAACAGAGCAAATTAATGAACAAGGTACGTGAATCAATCAATCTAAACAAACACGTAGCACTTATCAAACAGGGAAATCAACATCAATTAGAGGGGAATATAAATAGAGAAGGCCAACAATCGTAGCAATAGGCAGGCCTAACAATATTGACTGTAAGAGGCCAGACATATGAATATAATTACTCAGAGGTGAAGCAAATGGGTAAAGGACCCAACAAATGACTTGTTCGCAGCATGATAGTCATAGAAAACTTTAACAAGAATCAAATAGTCAGGCCAGCATGAAGAAGTGAACATAAAAGTCTAAGAAATTAAGGTTTTCAACATAAAACGAGTTAGCGTCAGTAAGAACATAGGATCAGTAGACATGCAAAGGAAAGGTTCAAACATACAGGTAAAAATCGATTTATACCAGCATAGGAAAGACTGAGAGAAAGCCATAACTCAAAAAGTACTCAAAACGAAGAAAAATTGATGGATCTTAAAGATCGAATTGAGAATAGTGTAAAGTATAAAGGAATAAACTTTAAGATTGCTAAAAATGACAGATATTTAAAAGTGTAGGTCAAAACTAGGGTTTCGTAAGAAACCAGAGAAAAAATGGGAGAAAATACCGTGAAACTCAGGAATAGTGGCGGTGAAGGCATGGTAGCATCAAAACCCCACCGGAGAGACCGGAAACAACCCAGGCAGGAGCTCCAGTAGTGGGTTGGACGGGGTTGAAACCTTCGAAAGCTTCAGAGATGAAATGAACCGGAGAGGAGACCCCGTAGAGGCTGGTGGTCGAAAGGATGGTGGTCGGAGGTGGCCGGAGAAGGGAGGATGAAGCCATAAGAGACGAGAAGTCTCTAGAGAGACCCAAGAGAGAGAGCATCATAGAGAGATGAAAGGGTGTGAGGAAAGTGAGGGGTCGGGGGAAGGGTCGTTTGGGTTAATTAAGGTAACAAGGAATCTGGGCCGTTGATCTCATTTGATCAACGGCTCAGATCGACTGGGGGTTTGGCCGGGTTGGTTTTAGGTCTGGGCTGGGTAGTTTAATTTGGGGTTATGGGTTTGGGTTAATTGTGGCTAGATTTTAAATAAGGTAGGCTAATTGTTAAATACCCGTGAAAATAGGTAATTAATTAATTAAAATAGCTAATAATTATGTAAAAATAAAATTAGGTTAAAATAGGCAAAATTACAATTATTGACTAATATTAAAAATGTAAGATACATAAAATTCGAATTTTAAAAATTATAAAATGTCTAATTAGGCCATATTTGCAAAAGTGAGTGTAATTGCAATTAAATAGTGCCTAATTGATCAATTTAGGAAATATTTGAAATTTAATAAGTAAAAGGTGATTATAAATGACATATTAAATTGGAAAATATTTTGAGATTATTTAGACCGTAATTTATGAATTATAAAAATGTGAAAACAGTAAATAAATAGGAAATAATTCAAATAAAAATGTGTAAAAATAGGAAAAAATACTCATTATTATAAAAAATGATTTTGAAAACTTATATGCAAGTTTAAAAAATAATTTGAGGAAAAATTGGGTATCAACAAACAACATGACTCATACACAATTAAGGTCCAAATTCAGATCCTAAGCATGGTATCTAAGTGATAACAACATAGTCAGATTTATTGCATAACTCAGAGAGGAAGTCCTAATAAGTTTTGCCTACTGGTTTTAAACATGCTGACAATTAAACAATGGTCAAAAGAGCCGGTTCTAGTTTTATTTTAGAGTTGATTACCTAAGGCTTGCCTAGGTGTGGGATAATACGTAGCAGTCATTCAGAATTGTTAACAATTTCAGGTGGTTATACCTAATAGCATGCATTTCTAAGTGTTGTAGAACATACATGAATTAATTGCCAGTTGTTAGAACAGGGTGACTGTTTTATGCATCCGTATTTAGGCTAAGTGTAATTGAGCGAATAGGGGTCCTAGAACATGATATCTAATGCAGAATGATGTATATGCAGTCGCTAAACAGGATTTCTAATGCACACAAATAATCACAACATTATGCACAGTTTCAGAATAGACATAGATGATAGTTTTTAATGTTGTTTACCTAGAAACAGGATTTCTAAGCGCGTAGGCAAGATGCGACATGATTGCAGTTTTTGTTGACATTATTTATTCTAGGACAAGATTTCTAACTGAGTTTCAGAACATTTACATGGACAGAATCACATGATAGCAATTTACTTTGTTGTTATTATTTATCCTATAGACATGATTTCTAAGTGAGGGCAATAAATGATGACATGCTGAAATAAAATAGTATATATGAGTCTAAGTAGCATGATATCTAATGCATGGCATGCTTGGCATATGTTGTACCTAAACATGGCTGCTATTGCGCGTAGAGAAAGTAAACCTAGGAAGCATGGTTTCTACCCTTGATTACACTACAACATGCATATTACCCACCCCTTTTTCACTATCCAACCCAGAGTTGTTTTACAAATAATTATTACAGACCATTGGATATGAATTACATAACTGAAAATAAAGAAAACAATAAGTTAACTATAGGGAGCCTACAATATAGGCCCATATCTCCATGTCCTCAATGCCAAGTGGTGTTTTACAACGTTTCTTACAATCTGGGTGTGTCAGTGTTCCCTAAGGACCTCAAGGGATCCTGGGCAGTGCTCACACCCAGATTTCATTACCACAGTAGAGAGTAAGTGCAGTGTGGAAAGGCCAACCTTTGTGTTTCAAAGTTCAGACGGAGCTCAAGGGTCCCAAGGCAATGCTCACACAAAGGGGGAAAACTTATGGGGTCTAAGAGTAGAGTGAGAGTGCTCGACATAGTTTTGAAAAGGTTAAGTAAGAAAACAGTTTTGAAAAGGGAGACTTGATTGAATTTTTTTTATAACAAAGGTTTAACCACTGAAATAGACTGAAAGAGCAGAAACACCAAACAAGTGCAACATCACACAAATAACCAATAACAGTCAATCAACCACAAACATGGATAATGGGATTTGAGGGACACATAAGTAAACATGCAGAGATATGCATAGGTACACAATCAGAAT
This sequence comes from Nicotiana undulata, assembly GCA_005239495.1. Lineage (NCBI taxonomy): Eukaryota > Viridiplantae > Streptophyta > Magnoliopsida > Solanales > Solanaceae > Nicotiana > Nicotiana undulata. The sequence continues at coordinate 6,902 of ML243388.1, forward strand.
CTCCTAAGGGGTTCAGGGAACTAGGGATGCAATAGGGTATAGGATTAGACTAACATAACAATGTCAAACAACTAGGACAGTAGATGTACACCATAATCAAACTAATGTACCAAACATGGGCATGGAAATTCATATAAGAACACATGTATTAAGTACATAGAGACATGCTGGTCATGACAAATAAAGGGTAACTTAACATGCTAGATGGAATTCAGGGTTTTAGTTACATGTGGAACAACATAATAGTAAATAGAAACATATCAGAAACACAATGAATTGCAGCAGCAGTAGAAACATGTTGGTTTGAGGACTGGAATTGTAATTAGAACATACAAGTAGAGTGAAGAAAACAGTAACACAAAGCAGGCAGTAGGAGATGCACAATAGTTAGCCTTGGCTTGCAGTCGGCTAACTTAGAAGAGTAGCAAGTAGCACAGAAAAGAGAGAGAGAGCATAGTGCTTTTAGTTGTGAGAGAGTTAAATGAACAATTAGTTCGTGTGTTTAATGGGAGAAGAGCATGCATATATATAGTTTTTGAAAGTTGGGTTGAAAATAAGGTAAAAATCAGACTTAATCAATAATTATGGAACTTAGTATCAATCAGAGTGAAATCAGCCCAATTACTCCATTTGAATAATTAAGGGAGTTATTCAAACGGTGAGTAACAAATAAGGAAAGGGACCATATATATCTTAAAGGAATATTCAAACAGTGTAAAATCAGTATAGGTATCCCTTAATTGAAGCGGTTAAGTTCAAACGGTTAGTAGGAAATTAACAAATAAGGAAAGTTCCCATATGTGACAATCATATAACATATAAGGAAACAATTTCAAACCAGTACAAGTATGCAATTGAGACTAGGTTCATAATACAAAGATCCGTGTGACAGCATAGTTGACAAAAAAATAAGACAAGGAAATAATTTAAAGGTTGTAAATCAGTAAGGGAATCCTCACAAGAAATCAGTGAGATATTAATTGCAGGGAATTAAGGGTTAAACAGAAGTAGTACTGATTCCTGTGAGTACCCGAAGTAAACACATAATAGGAAAAAATCAGAGATTTCAGTAACAATCACATAGAATCAGGGATTCGAATAGGAATAACATCAATCAAAAGGAAATTAACACGAATTAAAACAGATAATAGGCAAGAAGTCAGAAACCCTAGTGGTGAAAACATATGAAATTAGGGATTCACATGAATTTATAGGGTAAACAATAATGTAAGCGGAAAAGCCAGGAAAAAATCAAAGACATAGATGAACAACATAGGGTAAAACATCATAAAGTTCATGAGACACAAGCACATATGCAAACACTACCACAGACAAAGTCAGGGACTTAGGGTTTAGGTCTAAAATTAGGGATTTCAACACAAAGACTCCAATAAAAGAGAGAAACTTCAATAAATCACTAAAACACAGTAGAGACCCTAGGATGATACTGAAAAATCATAGAAGAAAAAACGGGGTCATGAAACCCTAGTTGAAAACTAAGAGTCGTTTTAGAGAAATCGGAGAATCTTTGAGAAAAACAACGAAATAACTTAAAATATACACAGATCTATCATAGACCCAAAAGAATCGGAGAGTTTTAAGAGTTAGGGTTTTAGAGAGAACCCAGAAAAGATAAGAAAATCTCAAAACATTACTGGTTTTAGCCCAAAAGTCATAGATCTTACTCGAACGGCCGGAGGTGGCCAGAAAATGGCATAAAGGACCATAGGTAGGAGTTGAACCTCTCCAGGTTCACCTGAGGACCTCAGGGTAGTGTCAACCCGGCGTGGGGTGAAGCAGAGTCTAGGAGATGGTGAGAGGCCATGGGTTCCAGCGGGTGGCCGGAGAAGGTGTACATAGTCCATCAGAGAGAGGGGGAAATGAGAAGGTTCTAGAGAGAACCAGAGATAGAGAGAGAGAGATCGAGAGACCCGTTGAGAGAGAATGGGAACCGGGGAAATGAAATGGGGGTAGTCATTATGGGGTTAAATTAGGAAGGGGGAGATCTAGACCATTGATCAGGTTTGATCAATGGTCACGATTGATTCTATGTTGGGCCGGGTAGATAGAAAATTGGGCTTGGGGTCTTATGGGTTATTTAATTGGACCAGGTTTAATTAGGCTATAATTTAAATAAAATGGCTAATTGTTAAATACCCAATTAATAGATAAATAATTAATAAAAATAGCTGATAATTATATAAAATGAAATTAAGGCTAAATAGGTGAAGTTAAGGTAATTAACTATTATTTAAAATATAAAATGACTGATTATTGAATTAAAATAGCATAAAATGTATAATCGGGCTATAATTGTAAAGTTATTGCAATTATAGTCAAATAATGCCAAATTGGCTAATTTTTGAAATAATTAAATCCTAATAGGATTAAAAAAATGATATATTGAGCTAAAAAATATTTTGAATTTATTTTTAATGCAATTTATGATTAATTATTGGATACAAAGTACTGGATAAATTAGAAATAAATTGATAAAAATATAAACAATTATGGAAAAATACCCATTGTTATAAAAACTGAATTTGAAGGTATATATGCAAATTTAAAAATAATTTGAGAAAACATTGGGTATCAACAAGTTAGCCACAAGAAATGACTATTTCTTTTTAGCATAATTGTGAGGCCCGTAAAACTTCACCTAGAATCCGGGGTTTAGGGCTCCGAGGTAGAGTGTGTTGGGGAGTTGAAGAATTTTCTTTTATTGCAGAACATGGCATTTTTTTAGTCCATTATGTGATCGCAGAACTACTCCGCAGACCGCAGATCCGATGTAGGGTGCAACAGAGAAATGGCTAATTCTGGAGGTCGTTTTGCGGTCAACTATGCGACCTCTTAATCGTTTCGCGGGCCACATAATGGGCATGAAGAAATTTAGAGGATGATTCTACGGTCTATTTCGCGGCCGCAGAACTGGTCTACGGATCTGAGACTGATCTAGAGCAGACCAGTATCTGGCATCACTTTCGCGGTCCATTTTGCCAGGCGCATATTTATTCTGTGGTTCACTCTGGGACCGCAAAGCTGAGTTCAGAGGGTCCATTTTCCCATTTTTATAACCCAACCATGTTTTAATAAGTAGGATTAAAGGACCATTTTAAAGAGGAATTCTACCATTTTAGAGATAGGGGAGAGGTTTAGAGAGAGAAGAGGAAGCCTCAAGTGCTTGGTTCACCAATATTTGTTCAAGTCTTGAATAATTCACAAGGAAAACTCATAAGGTCATCATCCAAGAGGTAAGGTTCCATACCCTAGTCTTGAGTTTCGAGTTTGGGGTAGAAGATGGGTAATGGGGAGTGTTGTAATGACCCAGCCGGTCGTTTTGTGTATTGGGACTCCGTTCCCGTGAATGACTCTTTCCACAACGGCTACTCGTGCCTTATGACTTGTGTGGGCAGGTAGTTCGAGATTCAGAAGTGATTTGACCAGTTCAGGAACACTTGGTTCCTGAAGGCTAGCCTATTTGGCAAATTTTGGTTCCGAGCAGCATTTTTAGCAAACGACCTCGGAATCGAGTTCTGACAACTCCGGATGATGATTTCGGACTTGGGAGTGTGTTCGCCTGGGGTTTCTGATGACCCGGGAGTATTTCGGCACCTGAATTGGAATTCAGGATTTCATAAGATTTGGAATTCAGCCTGGAATTGGACCTCGTGATATCATGGTCCAAATGGAATTCTGGAACTAGCAATAGTTCCGTATAGTCATTTATGACTTGTCCGCAAAATTTGGGGTCATTCCGAGAAGTATAGACCCGTTCGGCGTATCGGTGAGCCATTTGAATTTTCTTGAAATCCTAATTTTGAAACTAAGGGGTTTTGGAGAGAGATTTATAGTTTGGATGATGTTTTTAGTGTTCTGGGAGCTCGAGAAAGTCCGTCATGTGATTTGGAGCTTGTTGGTATAATTTGTCGAGGGCTCGGGTGGGCCCAAGGGTCCCCCGGACCCCAATCAGGGTCAAAAACCAGCAGTTACACAACTGGTGGGAAATCTTCTGGTGTGACCGCACCTGCGGTCCATGAGCCGCAGGCGCGAGGCTCTCACCAGCGGCCTTCCCATCGCAGACGCGACTCCAGCCGTAGGAGCAGCCTTGTTCTCGCAGGCGCGGCTCCAAGGGGCGGACCAGGCTCTGCAGGCGCGAGCATTCCCCAGGGCCCAGGCCATCGCAGGCGCGGCCAATTTCACGCAGGTGCGAGTCCGCACCTGCGATCCAAAGTCCGCAAGAGCGAGAATTCCCCCCAGTGCCCAGGCCCTTTCCGCAGGAGAGACCCTTTTTCCGCAGGTGCGAGGCCGCACTTGCGATCCAAAGGTCGCAGGTGCGGAAACTGCTGGCCAGTCCTATAAAAAGCCCAT
>ML243392.1:3618-18423 GCA_005239495.1 Nicotiana undulata
GAAGAAGAGGGTGAAAAATAAGAAAAATCTCGTAATGGGTCTGTTTTGGACTTAAGAAAATCACTGGACGAAATTGCACTCTGCGATCGTAGAAGGAAGGGCGCGATCGCAGAAGAGAAGCTGGGCGACCCTATGCGATCGCATAGTTAGTTCCGTGATCGCAGACCTAGCAGACTTGACCTTCTGCGATCGCAGACTAGCTACGCGACCGCAGAGCAACTACCTCAGCCCCCACTCCAGACCGCATACACACTATGCGATCGCAGAACTAACTATGCGATCGCATAGTGCCACATAACCTCCCCCACCTTACTACACTATGTGATCGCGACTCAGCCTATGCGATCGCATAGTGTTAAACACCAGAATTTCACTCCAACACCAGATCTTTACACTTTAACTCACCCCGTTAGCTACCCGAAACTCACCCCGTTAGCTACCCGAAACTCACCCGAGCCCTCGGGTCTCAAAACCAAAAACACACACGACTTCCAAAACATCCTACGAACTTATTCAAGCTTTTAAATCACCGAAATATCATCAACAACAAGGGATTAAACCTCAAAACTCACAGAATTTCCTTAAAACTTCATAAGGCTTAATTATTCCAATTTTTATCCGAAACCCGTAATTTCAAGTCCGATTTACACCAAATTTCACAGATAACTCACATAACATATAATAAACCTATTTCGGGCTCCGGAACAATAATACGGGCCCGGTAACACGGTTTTCACGTGATTATTCATTTTCAGAAACCTTTATTATTTTCAGAAAACAATTTTCTTTAAAAATTCATTTCTCGGGCTTGGGACCTCGGAATTCGATTCCGGGCATACGCCCAAGTCCCGTATTTTCCTACGGACCCTCCGGGACCGTCAAATCACGGGTTCGGGTCCGTTTTCCAAAAATGTTGACCAAAGTCAACTTTATTCAATTAATTATTCCAAGAATTTCTATTTTTATCAAATTTTCACATAGAAGCTTCCCGGCTACATGCTCGGGCTGCGCACGCATATCGAGGTGAGATTAACGGAGGCTTTCGAAGCCTCGGAACACAAATTTAGCTGAATTTACTTAGGATGACCTTTTGGGTCATCACATTGTGAGGGGGAATTGTCTCGATATGTGAACTAATTAAATATATGTGCTACTATTTGTGGGGGGCTACGTATGCACGAGGTGACGGGAGTCCGTGCATAGATACTATTATGATTGTCTAGGTAGTTTAGGACCCAAAAACATGTTTTATTTGTCATATTTGTAACCTTATTGAAGAAATTTAAAATGATTGGATTATTACCGAATTTGATAAATGAATTTCTGGAAAAGACTTAAATACTATTTTTGTAACTATTAAAGAGAACTTTTTCATTTATTGGTAATTGCTTTTCCCGATATAGCCGGGGTGGACTATTTGAATGGGTATGCGTATGTGTGACCGCTTCGCAATATATATTATATGAGCGGAATGATTCTTTCTACTACTCTCATGGGAGTGGGCCGTACGCCATGGTGGAATAGATGCATATATGGTTCGAGTCGTTCGACCCTTCGGCAGTGCACATTTTATTATTGTTGGTTCCTGCCGTTTGACCTTCAGCATTTCCTGCACATGATATATATAAATATTTATTATATACCATATGTGACTTGAACTGTTAAATTGTCTTAAAGATGTAAATTGCTAAATGTAATGACGGAAACCGGAGAATTTATAAATTTATGGAAACAATTGTTGTTTCCTATCATTATTTGTTATTTGATGTTAATACCCATGTTGATATCATTCATTGATTATATTGTATTGGCCTCTAGAAAGTGTCAAAGTCGACCACTCGTCACTACCTCTCTGAGGTTAGGCGGGATACTTACTGAGTACACGTTGTTTTCGTACTCATGCTACACTTGATGTGCATTTTTATTGCATAGCTACATTTATAGCTAGTGGCCCTGCTTGATACAGTGATGTGGCTGACTTGGGGACTTAGACGAGCTGCACCATTCGGAGTCGACCCGCGGCCGACGGAGTCTCCCTCAGATGTATTGTACTTTATTTCTAAATTTCTTGTCCAATTTGTATTTCGGACAAGCATTGTCGTATCTGAATAATTCTTAGAAAATTTTCTCATGCACTTGTGATACCGGGTTCTGGGATGTATTTTATTAAAAATGGATTATTAAACTATCACATTTTCTTAACGGATTTTAATTTAACTATTATGTAATAAAGTGAAAGGTAATGAATTCAAATATTATAATAAAGGTTTCATAAAATTTTAAGTGTTGGCTTGCCTGACTGTGGGGTCCGGTGCCATCACGGCCTTTACAGATTTGGGTCGTGACATTAAAGGTCAAATCACATGGTGTATGTTAGGAATCTAATTGTATAAATTCGCCTGCCACCCTTTTTCACGGGAGTCTTATTTTGGTATTAAAATCAAGTTCTTACTATGTTAATTAAATTTTGGTACTAAATTAGCTTACTAGGTTAACTAAAGGAACTCAGTGTTCGACCAGCTAATGAGTTTTCGTAGTATATTTTAGAATTGTAGTTCAAAACATGCCCAGATGAATGTTTGCATTTTATGCATTTGAATTCTATCATTTTAGACGTTAATGGAATAGAACATTTTCTCTTCATGATAGTTAAACATAAGGTTGTCCAAATGCTTGTTACTAATTGGGCCAGAACTAGTAAATGGCCCAATCTTCATATACCAGGCTAGTAAAATCAGTGTCAAAAGGATCTTGAGTAACTCCCTATTTTGTAATATGAAGAACCTTCCTTAAATTAGTCTTATAATTGACTTAGGAAACTCGCTTTAGATAGGGCAAATACTTAAACCCATTCCTTAATTAGGTAGTGAATACCCTTAGACTTTGAAAATAAATTAATGATCAAAGTATACGTTCGCGTAACTTTGAATAAAAAAACAACCAGAAATACACATTTTTCTCAAGATTGTGTATACGTTTACGTAACACAAAGAAATTGTCACGACCCAGAATCCTAATCCGAGTCGTGATGGCGCCCAACGACAGGGTTAGGCAAGCCAACACAAATTACACTAAGTGATACCCTTCCCATCTAATTAAACAAGTCAATGATTTACCAGTTTATAACAACTAACATGATACTAGCCTTGAGCGAAGGTAAAGTCATAGTAGATACAAAGCCGAAATAAAACATACACATGCATGTACAACCCGAACCCAAAAGATATATATATACACTACGCGTGTGTGCCAGGAACTAGTGTCACGAGTGTCATGGGAAACTACTGAATATACAATGACTACAATATATACAGAGTCGCCGTCTGAATGAAATGGACAGAGAAATATAACAAAAGAGCTCCAGGGTGCTGCTAGGAAGTCGCCGGGAAAGCAGCTCACCGTGAAGAATGACCACGCTATCAATATCTAGCACCGACCTGATAGCCAGACGTGCCAGCCTCCGGACCTGTACAGAAAAGAAAAGAAAGTGCAGCATGAGTACATATTAAATAAATATGTATCTAGTGAGTATCCCGCCTAAACTCGAAGAAGTAGTGACGAGAGGTCGACTCGATACTCACTAAGGTCCAACAATGATAAATATGATAGAATATGATGAAATACGGTAGACATGTCAGGGAAATAAGCAACAAGTATATATATCAAAAGAAAAAAAAAACTCCAAACAATTTCTGAACTAAACAATAAAGCACTTTCAAGGTAAGACCACCGAACGAAACAATAATCACAAATTCTTAGATCCGCCGTGGCGTACGACCCGATCCCATAAGGTACCTTCTACACTCGCCTTGGCGCACGACCCGATCCCATATTCATTTCAATTTCTTTTCAACACTGCTGTGGCGTACGACCCGCTCCCATATATATTCAATTACTTTCAACACTGCCGTGGCGTACGGCCCGCTCCCATGTATTTCACAATTTCTTTTCAACTCTGCCGTGGCGTACGACCCGATCCCATATATTTTCAATTACTTTCAACACTGCCGCGGCGTACGGCCCGCTCCCATGTATTTCACAATTTCTTTTCAACTCTGCCGTGGCCTACGACCCGATTCCATATATTTTCAATTACTTTCAACACTGCCGTGACGTACGGCCCGCTCCCATGAATTTGACAACTTCTTTTCAACTCTGCCGTGGCGTACGGCCCGATCCCATATATTTTCACAATTTCTACTTACCATAAGGCCTCAGAAGAATAGCACGATGCTAAAACATAGTTTCATGGTACATATGGCGTCACAATAAATCATATGAAGCATTTCAAGGAAAACATATAAGGCATTACGAGAAAAACATATTTAAGGCATTACAAGAAAAGCGTACAAGGCATTACGAGAAAGCATGTAAGGCATTACGAGAAANCTGGACATAACAAAAATAGCCGCTACGTACGGGCTCTCGTCACTTGGCGCGTACGTAGCCCCCAAACAATTTACACATAGCATATACATCACCTATGGGGACAATTCCCTCTTACAAGGTTAGAAAGGAGACTCACCTCGTGTCGAATCTACCCCTCGGACCACAATTGCGCCCGAAACTCCGAACTCTATACCCGAGGACTCGCAACTAGTCAAAAGGTGTGAAATTAGATCAATGCATGCACAATGTGAGAAATTATCCTAGTTATTCAATAAAATCGCTATTCTTGACGAATTCCCAATTTCCAACCCCGGTCTCTCATGATCGAATTCCGAAAATTCTCGAAGGGATCACTCACCCATAGCCTAAGGATCACTAAGGTGTGATTTCTACTTGAATTCATGGCCTAAAATGGAAAGTTACAAAATCCTCAAGAACCCTAAAATTTCTACCTAATTCTATGATTTTTAGATGATTTAATAGTGAATTTAACTAGGAATTAATGTTAAAGCTAGAAGATTATGGGGTTTAACTTACCTCTTAGAGTGGGTGGTCGTGGGAGGTGCTGCCCAAACTTGGATGCTCTCTAATGAAAGTTGATGGTGGGTAAAAATGAAGGAAACTGGTAATTTGGACAATTAAAAGGGGCTGGCAACAGTAATTTCCGCACCTGCAACCTTGGGACCGCAGGTGCGGTCCCGCACTTGCGAGAAAATCACCGCCCCTACGGAAAAGGGCCTGGGACCCTGGCATCGCGCCTGCGGAGAAGGAGTCCGCGCCAGCGGTCCCATTCCTGCGGAAGAAGGGCCGCGCCTGCGATGGGGGTCGCACCTGTGAAGGCTAGACCGCTGGTGCACACTCGCACCTGCGACTGGGAGACCGCAGGTGCGGTCACACCAGAAGCAGCCACACCAGCAGTGGATTTTGCTGGTTTTTGGCCCCGTGCGGGGTCCGGGAAGCTTCTGGGCCCACCCGAGCCCCCGTCCAAATATACCAACAAGTCTGTATTCATGATACAGACTCACTCAAACTCCCGAAACATGGAAAACTACAACGAAACTCAAAATTCAACCCCAAAACCAAGTTGAATCAAAACTAAGAACTTGAAATTCTAGAATTCACTTCAATGCGCCGAACCGGCCTAAACTACTCGGAATGACTTCAAATTTTGCAGACAAGTTATAAATGACATGACGGAACTATTCCCGGTCTCGGAATTTCATTCGGACCTCGAGAACATGAAATCACCTTTCAAGCTAAATTTCAAATTCTTTAAAAACCTCAAAACTTCATTAACTCCAATTTTCCTTGTTTTGATCCGTAACCAATCAAATCAAGTCCGTTTCTTACCAAATTTCGTAGATAACTTATATAACACATATTGAACCTGTTCTGAGCGCCAAAATCATAATATGCGCCCGGCAGCACAGGTTTCACATCAAGGTTCGTTTTCATAGGCCTTTAATATTTTTATAAAATAATTTTCTTTGAAAATTCATTTCTCGGACTTGGGTCCTCGAAATTTGATTCCCGGAATACGCCCAAGTCACATATTTTTTTACGGACCTTCCGGGACCGTGGAATCACGGATCCGGGTCCGTTTACCAAAAAAGTTGACCAAAGTCAACTTTATTAAATTAATTTATCAAAAATTTAACTCTCAATCAAGTTTTTACATAAAGGCTTCCCGGCTACGCTCTCGGGCTGCGCATGTACATCGAGGTGAGATTAATGGAGGCTTTCGGGGCCTCGGAACACAGTCAAAATTAGATGCACATAAGATAACCCGTTTTTGGGTCATCACAGAAATATTAAAATGAACACTCATAGAGACACCTTTAGGAACAAATTTTTATAATTATCGGAATTACGTACATGCTCGCGTGACATGATTTAGATTTCTTTTTGACAACCAAAACAAAAATATGCACTTGCGCAACTTTAGTTACTTCTTTAATTGAATTCAGTGTCGAGGAATTATGTACACGTCTCTCCCACCCCGACTCGAGTTGTCTGCTCGGGTAAACCAGGTCTAGAACAAAAACCCCAGGTTTAAACCTAGAATGACAAAAACTCATGCCAGATCCCTAGTAGGAACGATTATTTGCATAGGTTTCGACTTGTTTGTTGACCGACTAAAGAAAAAATGAAAAATAATAAAAAAACCAAGAGTGAGGGAGATTAGAAATTTACCAGTTTTGAAAAACTCTGATATTTGAAAAATACCTCGAAACTCTGTCAAAAAATTTCGAAAAAAAGGACAAAGAATTTCAAAATAAGTGAAAATGAGTCCAAATCATTTTTTTTAGTTATGTCAAAAGTGACCGAACTACATGGGTCTGATTCTCATCGGATATGATATACGTAGGCAAACCTCATCGGTGCCAACCCCACTTTTCAAAAATAAACAAAAGTGAGTCCATCGGTCAAAATAAAACCGACCCAGCTTCAGTTAAGTCTGGTACCGTTCTTTCCAGAATAGCCTTAGAACATTTTACGTTGTCGAAGGGCTATTTTCGCTAAAGAACGGACCTGTCTATCACGTTTTCTAGAAAGTAGCTTGTTTTGGCCTCAAAACTTTACTCAAAAGTAAGAAGGGGCCACTTTGCAAAAAATGACCACTTTGGTCAATATTGCGTAAATAGCCACTTTTAGGAAATGTGTCTTTTAAAAAATTGAAACTGGTCTTTTGTAACAAAGAATGTGTTGGTCTGTTGTGTCAAAATTAGAAATAATCCTAGCCTTACCCGTTCACAGGTGTAAAATGAGTACTGTCCAGACTCCGCATCTGAATATCGTGGAAGAAGCTCCACTACAACTCCGAATGTGGTGGCATGACTTAGACACAGAGGGCAAATAATGGGTGGGAGAACAATTGGGGGCTCTTGTCGATATCATGAAATTTAAACCCAGAAATGACTTGATCAAAGCCTTGGTAACCTTCTGGGACCCGGTTCACAATGTATTCCGATTCTCAGACTTCGAGCTCACTCCGACCCTCGAAGAGGTAGTAGGATATGCGGGTTTTGGTTGGGATTTGAGGAACCAACAACTCATCTTCCCAAGGCCCATGTCAATGCGCCGGTTCTTTGAGTTCCTTTCAATTAGCATACAACTCAGGAAAGACCGGGTGGTTGATGGCTGTTGCTCGTTCTATTTCCTATACTCCAGATATGGCTTCCCAGACGGATGTGAAACACATGAAAAGGGTTTGACTAAAAAACAAGACAAAGATACTTGGAGAATCCATCGCCGAATAGCCTTCATCGTAGCATTCTTGGGTGACATGATCATTCCTAATGCAAAAGGGACCATTGATGTTCGGGTGGCCAGAATTGCCTAAGTTTTGACTGAGAAGCAAGATAATACATTGGCTCCACTCATACTATCTGATATTTACCGGGATTTAATTGAGTGCAAGTCGGGGAAAACATTCTTCGAAGGTTGCCACATTATTCTCCAAATGTGGCTAATCGAACACCTTCGCCATCACCCAATGTTTATGAGCTATGGTCTTGACAAAAACAACTTTATTGAGAGCTATGAAAAGAGGATAAAGGATTACCGTTCCCTAGAAGGAGTTGAGGCTTGGGTTGATCATCTGAGAACTTTACGAGCAAACCCGATAGAGTGGACTCTAGGATGGTTGCCTGTCAGGGAGGTCATACATATGTCGGCTGCAAGAAATCATTTGCTGTTGATGGGTCTCAAAAGTGTTCCACCCTATGCACCCCAAAGGGTTTTGAGACAGTTGGGCCGGTATCAAGTAGTACCCGAGGAGGAAGATTTGAGCACCTAGGTCATTGAATTACACCCTGAAGCTCCCTTACTTGAGGCCTTAACTCAACAAAGCTGGAATGGGTGTCGGTATTTGAAAGAAGATACTAAAGTGCCTTACCTTGCTAGAGGTGAAGTAGATCCGGGTTATGCGGCGTGGTTGAAAAATAGAAATTGCATTATTGAAGAACCAGAACCCGAACCGGAAAGGCCTTCCAAAAGGCCTCATGTTCAAGCTTTTGACGATAAGATTCAAGAAAGGTTAGCTTGGAGAGAAAAGAAAAAGGGGTATCAAGCCACCATCCATGCTCTGAAAGAGAAACTGAGGAACCTTGAGTTTGACAATCATTTGCAAGCACATTTAGTTGAAGGCAAGAAACTACAATTGACCCGGGAGAACGAGGCGCTCCGTGCCCAAATCCGGAGTTTTAAAATAGCTACCAAAACACCTGTAAGGAGTGAAAAGGATGAAAAAATCATTAGCAACCTGAGGGCAAAGGTTCATGAGTACGCATTTGATTTGACTAAAGCTGAGAAAGACCTGCTGGATACCCAAACCAAGCTAGCAAAGGGGTATAAGAACAGGCTCATCACTTGAGGCAGAAATATGGCAAAGAAATTGCAATATTAAAGGAAAAATTATTTTCCATGGGAAATGAAATGGTCCAACAGACTAAAGATTTTAAAACAGAAAGGGAGCACTGTTATGCACAAATTTGCCAATTGGAAGAAACAGTGCAACAGCTACAGGACCAAAACAATGCAGATGCCCAAGTATTGGAAGCCCGAGCACAACAAATAGGGCGCCTGCTTCAGGAGAAACGGGTCATCAGGAACAGGATCAAAGAAATAATTGACTACGTGGTGGAGAAATTTCACGAATGTGAGAGCATGACTACCTCCATGTTCTTCGCCTCGATGATGAATTTCGTCCACCAAGTGATGGATGAATTGGATCGACTTCAGGGAGACATTGCACGCAGGCCTACACAGAGACCAGCCAATGCACCACCAGCCCCGAGAAGACAACCAGAAGCCTCCTTTATTATTGGTGTTTTAGTTTTCGAGTCTGTATTTTATTGCTTTCTAGAATGTTAAGTTATTTTGTCTTTTGTCTGGAGTCTGTACTTTTCTTTCATGGTTGTCAGTATTTCCAAATTACTTGTAATGAAAATATTTATCTTTAGTAATGAAATGAAAATTACACCTTGTTTATTTGATATCTATTCCTTGAACTAAGTGATGATCTGATTCATGCGGCGTCATGATAAGTAGGTAATCCACATAGGATTCGATCATAATCTTAAAAGAAAATAAAAAGAAAGAAAAGAGAGAAAACATTAAAGCCAGGATGAAACACACAGCCGTCGCAAACTTTTTAGAAAATTTTTTAACTGCTTAGGTGCATCGCATCCCAACGTGTGATTCCTTATATATAAATATATCCAAACTAACCGGTTTGCTGTCTACTCTCAAGGTTATTACTTATAAGGTGGTTGATTTTTCCCGTGGTATTCTGGCGACACACCCTTATTTTACAAGATCCAAATGAAGCATCACAATGACATCTGAAAGTCATTTGTCTATTGTTGAACCTGAGGATGGCCCCACATCGATTATCCCGCAAGCAGAATCAGCAGTTGCCGAAGAGAATAGGATACTGAGATGCCGCATGTTAGAAATGTGGGATGCTTGGTCTAATGGCATAGAGCGACCTAATTCTATCCCCAGTTTCCCTGAGTTGGTCCCAAGAACCGGAGGGACTTCTAATGTTCCCATTTCAGCACCAAACCCGTTCATACCATTTGGGTTCTCTACTATGACATCAAACTACATAGGAATGCTTTTGAGGTCCGCCCCTAGGCACCGTCTTCCGGAATACCCTCTATTGTATTCACCGCACCGCCAGCTGCCAGTATGGTGCAACCAACATTGCCACGACAAAGTTTGAGCCGTCAAATTTCACCTTTCAAGCTCCCCAGTTCTAACTGGATACTACCCGAGTCACTCCGAACTCTTATCCGCAATATCCACAATTTGCATCTCCTGTGGAGCCAGATGAAATCTTGAGAAATATTGAACAAGATGAGATGACGCGAAAAATGAAATGTTTTGAGCAAAGCTTGAAAATATACAGGGCCTGAGTGGCCAAAAGAGAGTATCCTACGCCGATTTATGCATGTTTGCTCATGTGCACCTGCCCGTGGGATTTAAAACATCGAAGTTTGAAAAATATGACGGCCATGGAGACCTGATCGCCCATTTAAAACGATACAATAATCAATTGAGAGGGGAAGGGGGAAAAGAAAAGCTGCTGATGGCATACTTTGGAGAAAACCTTGCTGGTATCACCTTAGAATGGTATATAGATCAGGATATCTCCCGTTGGCACATATGGGATGATCTAGCTCGGGACTTTGTGAAGCAGTTTCAATATAACGTGGATATAGCTCCAGACAGAAATTCTCTGTCCAATATCAAGAAGAAGGCTTCCGAAAGCTTCTGAGAATACGCCATCAAATGGCGTGAACAGGCATCCAGAGTAAAGCCTCCTATGGATGAGACCGAAATGGTCAATGTCTTCCTGCAGGCCCAAGAGGCCGATTACTTTCAAAACATGATGTCTGCCATGGGCAAACCGTTCGCGGAGACCATCAAAATTGGAGAAATGGTAGAAAATGGCTTAAAGACGGGCTGTATCTTGAGTCAAACAGCCCTCAGAACCACCTCCCAAGCCATTCAGAGCGGCTCGGGAGTCCTAACAAGCAGGAAGAAGAAAGAGGAGGGAGCCATGATGACTTCAAGCCTAAGGAATTCTCGACGACCTTGGGAATATCCAGGCCCATTTCCCAGAGCTTCACATCATTATTATCTTCATCAGGATGTAGCTTATGCTATGTCCCCCTATCCCTATGCAGTGATGAATGCTCAGCCGTATCCCCGGGCACAACAACAGTATAATCAAGCTCCACCGCCCAGAAATAACCATCCTCACCAAGCTCCGTATAATCCACGCCCTCCCCAGAACAATTATTAATATAATGCCCATCCCCATGAACCACCTAGGAGAACATTTCACTCATATTGGTGAGTCATACTCTAGCCTTTTACCAAAACTAGTTCAGATGGGTCTTTTGCAGCCTGTACCTCTGAATAGGCAAAATACAGACTCTCAATTGTATAGGCGGGGTACCAGTTGTGCCTATCATTATGGGGCGGAAGGGCATGATACTGAGGACTGTTGGACTCTTAAATAGAAATTGAAAACTTAATTGAACAGAAAAAAGTAGTGCTAAGGGACGAAGAGGCCCCTAATGTAACAAATAATTGCCAGCCCACAACAACGGGCCTGTCATCAGAATGATTTGTGAAGACAAGAAATTCGACCCTGTATTGAAAGCCATCATTGCCATTGTAGACACAGAAAAGAAATCTAAAACGGTGGAAAAACCAGGTAGGGATGAAAAGAAAACAAAGCCTACCAGCCAAAATAAAGAAAAGGTCAAGGAAGTAGAGAGAGAGGTGACACCAGCTAAAGAAGCCGTCCTCTATGTTCCAAGAGCTCCTCGAAATAAGCAGCTCATGTTGAGCCCTCTAAAAGGATTGGAGCTGAAATCAAATCCACAAAGAATATATGTACCAAAAGGGACGCATGTTGCAAAAGGTCCGGCCGTCTCACCAAAACTGGATGAGCCTCTGATCATCAGTCGTCGGCCAAACATCCCAATCAAAGATACTACTGCCATCCCCTGGAATTATAATCAAACACTGGCAACCTGTAGAGGAAAGGAAGTCAGAGGGGAAGTGAACGAAGAGAATCCAGCTGGGAAGTATCATAACCCAGAAGAGTTGAACAGGGCCAAACATAAGCGCTTTTCCCTCAAAAAGCCTATCACTGCCGAAGAAGCTAAGGAATTCTTCAGCAAAATGAAAACGTTTGGGTATGCTGCGATTGAAGAACTCAGAAAAACTCCTGATCAGATTTCACTCCTGTCTTTGTTGTTGGGCTCAGATTAGCATCAAAAGGTACTTCTAAAGACGCTAAATGAGGCGTATGTACCAACCGAGACCACGGTCGAACAACTAGAGAGAATGGCAGAACGTTTCTTTGAAGTGAACAAAATTTCCTTCAATCGAAATGACTTACCTCCGAGGGAGCTGCTCATAACAAGGCCATGCACTTGACGGTGAAAAATGAAGGATACTATGTAAAAAGGGTCATGCTAGATGGAGGATCTGGGGTAGATATTTGCCCTCTATCAACATTACAAAGAATGGAAATCGGCACTGAGAGGATCAGGCCAAATAATTTATGTAAAGGGACACCATAGGGGAAATTGACATAGTCATGACCTAGGCCCTGTGGATTTTGAGGTGACGTTCCAAATCCTAGACATGGACATTTCTTATAATTTTATGCTAAGGAGACCTTGGATTCATGATGCAGGGGCAGTACCCTCTACGCTTCATCAGATGGTAGAAGACGAACAATCGATATACAGAGACCCTTCTGTCCCCTGTCTTGAGGCCAGAGAAGGAAGTGAGCACATTGTTTACCAGGCTTTTGAAAGTGTGCTTGACGATCAATATGAGAAAGGTACCCCATGCCCTCAGCCTTGTTTGTCGAGTGAATCAATCATGGTCACTGGCGAAATGATTAAACACGGATACAAGACTGGGAAAGGGCTTGGGGCATCCTTACAGGGCATCACGGAACCCGTTGCTTTGCCTGGCAACAAGAAATTCTTTGGCGTTTGGTTTCAAGCTACTCCTGCTGATGTGACATGTGCTGAAGAGTGTAAAATAGATGGATGGGTGTTTCCTCAGCCCTCCCGCACATCACTGAATCATTCGTCAAACCAAAATACATAGAGGAAGAAGAGTAGGCCTTCACGACCGAAGAAATTGAAGAGATTTGCGGGGCAATGAGACAAATGTTATATGAAGCTCACATGGTTCAGCCGGGTGAAGGCTCGAGCACCGCTGTGGTGCAATACATGGGGCCAAATGCCAAATTGCAGAACTGGAAAGCTACTCCCTTCCCAGTCAGGCGGGAATCTTGGTAGTTCATGTTTTGCTATCCTTCTACACTTCGGGTTATTTCAGGGTGTAACTCGAGTGTTTTTAATTTTTCTGTCTTTTAAATTCCGATGTAAAACCCCTACTATCTTCAAAATTCAATGAAATGAAATCAAAATTTCATCGTCTATTATTCTTTCTGATTTTCATTATATTTTTTTTCAATCCTAATAATGCGGACCTAAATAACATGACATGCTTGCGGACTTCATGCCCTGATCTTAATACGCTGTCTAACCATGAAATAATGAATCAAGAACCGAAATATGACGAAGATTAGGCTTTTAGGGAAATAAACCGAGAATTAGAACAATTCGAGAATAAGCCTAAGCCAAACTTAAACGAAACCGAGCCGGTTAATTTGGGTAGTTCAGAAGAGGTCCGAGAAACTATGATAAGTATTCACACTGATGAAAAAACTAGGGACGCATTGATCCAACTTCTGTTCAAATTCAAAGATGTGTTCGCCTGGTCCTATTATGATATGCCCGGACTAAGTGTAGATTTAGTATTACACAAATTGCCAACTCATCCCGATTGTACGCCTGTCCAACAAGAGATAAGAAAATTCAAAACAGATATCAGTGACAAAACTAAAGAAGAGGTCGCTAAACAATTAAAAGCCAGTGGAATCTGAGTAGTAAGATACACCACATGGCTAGCAAATGTAGTCCCAGTACCAAAAAAGGACAGGAATATCCGAGTATGCGTTGATTATAGGGATTTGAACAAAGCAAGTCCCAAAGAAAACTTCCCGCTACCAAATATCCATATCCTTGTCGACAATTGTGCCAAACATGAGGTACAGTCGTTTATGGATTATTATGCCGGGTATCACCAAGTCCTGATGGATGAAGAAGACACAGAACAAAAAACTTTCACCACACCATGGGGGACCTAATGTTATAGGGTCATGCCATTCGGTTTGAAAAACGCTGGGGAAACTTATATGAGAGCCATGACTTCCATTTTCAATGACATGATGCACCAAGAAATTGAGGTGTACGTTGATGATGTCATTATTATATCCAAGACACATGAGGGACATGTTCGAGACTTGAGAAAATTCTTTGAGCGTCTACACAAGTATGACCTAAAATTGAACCCTGCTAAATGTACATTTGGTGTTCCATACGGGATGATTAATTGAGTTAATCTTGATCCTTAGGCGACGTATAGCGCGTCTCTTCAAGAATTATAATTTTTCGGACGCCGAAGCTCGGAGTTGAATTTCCAAAGTACGTCAAGAATATGTTTTTAAGGAAATATTTGATAAATCCTCCTCGAATCTTCCTAAATTGATATAATTATGTGCTTTTGGCTAGTTGCGAGCCATCGAGGGTGATTCGGAGGATTCGTGCGTCGTGTTGATTGGTCCGTTGGCTGGAGGAGTACTTGTCCAGGTGAGTCTCCTTTCCAAACTTTGTAAGGGGGAAATGTCCCCTAGGCTATTGATTTCTAATTGTGCTTGTTGAGGGGGCTACGTACGCACCACGCGACGAGAGTCCGTACGTGGCATCTGTACTGTATGTTGGGTAGCCGTAGGACCCACGAGCATGT
>ML243393.1:0-19062 GCA_005239495.1 Nicotiana undulata
CGGTTTCTGTTTTTACTTTCCAGCCGCATTCTCACTGTACCGTTGTGAATTAGATGCTGTTTTCCTGCATTCCCAGGATGTACACTCCATAACTTGTTTTATCGTTTAGGCTTCGATATTATTGCTGCCCCGTTAATATGTTCCCATATTTGTTCCCATATTTCTTCTATTTGATCATACTTGTCTTGATTATCGGTTAATTCTTGTATATATATCTGCTTAGATTAGGACAGGTGATCGTATTATGCTAAGTCTAGCCTCGTCACTACTTCGGCCGGGGTTAGGCTTGGCACTTACTCAGTACATGGGGTCAGTTGTACTGATACTACACTGCACTTCCTTGTGTTGTGCAGACCCTGCTACCGGACCCCGTGGAGCGTTCTGAGGGAGATACCTTCAGTCCACGTCAGAGCTTCGAGGTATACACTGGCGTTCGTGGATCCCGAGGCTTCTNTTCCAGACTTGTATTTAGTATTCTAGTAGCCAGTCCGTGAGATTGTGACACCCCGGTTTTGGGAAGTTTACGTTATTTTATGATTGTTATGTTCTTCCTTCCACATTCAAGTTTTGTTATTTTTATTATCGATGTTGGAAAAGTTATTGTTGGGAAAGGTATGTTATTGAGGTACGGCTAAACGGTTTTCCACTATTATTCCAGTATATGATAGGATTAGTTAATGTTGAAAGGTTAGCGTTTTATTTCTTATTTAATGGCTTTTAAATTACTATTGCAAGTTATACGTTGGCTGGCCTAGCGGGTTCAACGTTAGGCGCAGTCACGGCCTAAAGGGTGGGAATTTGGGTCGTGACACGGCCAAACCCTCGCAAGTGCGATGACACACCAACAACAACCAACTTCAGCAATTTCTCCAACTTCAAACTTGATCCGTTAACCACCCGAGGCCCTCGGGACCTCAACCAACCATACCAACAAGTCATATATCAATATACGAACTTAGTCGAACCTTCGAATCACTCTAAACAACATCAAAACACCAAATTACCCTCAAATTCAAGCCTAAGAACTTCTAAACTTCCAAATTCCGCAAACGACGCCAAAACCTACCAAACCACGTCCGAATAACCTCAAATTTTGCACACACGTCAAAAATGACACTACGAACCTACTCCAACTTCAAAAATTCCATTCATACCCTGATATCAAATTTTCCACTGCCGATCAAAATCGCCAAATTTCCAACTTCCGCCAATTCAAGCCTAATTCTATCATAGACCTCCAATTTACATTCCGTACGCGCTCCTAAGTCCAAAATCACCTAATGGAGCTAACCGAACCGTAAAAATCCAAATCCAAATCCAAGATCGTTTACTCATAAGTATACATTCGGTTGACTTTTCCAACTTAAGCTTGTAAATAGGAGACTAACTGTCTCATTCCACTCCGAAACCACTCCGTACCCAAACCAACCAAACGATACGATAAAATACAGCTGAGGAGCACAAAAGGAAGCAGAAATGGGGGAAACGAGGCTATTACTCACGAAACAGCTGACATGTTCGCTACACTTAATTGATGCATTCAATTGGAAACAGGGTTGGTGAAACTTTTACTATACATGCGTTGAATAATATAATGAAAGAGTTACAGTCAAAATTTTCAGATAAAATTATTAACAAGGTGAGAGTGCACAACCGAATGAGAAATATAAGCCAAATATTAGCAAGTGTTATGACACCTTTCAAAATGGGATGAGCGAGTTAGCATGATGTGGAACGCTGAATCTGAAGTATGGTATTAATTAATAAAGGTAAATCTATTTTTAGTAGTTTTGTTCTTCTTTTTTCATCATATAATGTTTATCTCATTTTCTTCATTATTGTGTTGTACTTTTATTGATGTGTATATAGGCTAAGCTTGAAGCAACTGAATGGAGGAACATGCCGATTAGAAATTATGATAAACTAATTGAGCTAGATGGAAGGGTTAGAGCTACTGGAAAATATGCTGAGACTGAACCAGACATGGTAAGAAATGGGTGCTCGTAATAATTTGTGAAGATCACATGATAGTTCATTGACTACTAATGAGGTAGCTGAACCAATTTCCACAAATGCTGCCTTCTTGCAAAATAACGAAGAACATAGACAACATGAACAATATCAATCAACTCAGGAAGCACGTAACTTGAATGCATATTCAGAGGCACCAGTTTCTAGTAGGAATAAAAAAAACTAAACAATATCATCTTGAATGCATGACTGATATGTTGAGAGGTGCTATGAATAATATGGCTAATGCAATTAATCACCTTTAAACTATGTTCCTAAGAATGAGATATGGCTATAGACAATTAAATTTTTATTAAATTTAAATCCATAAGAAATTTGGATTTTACCACAATTTAAATATATATTTGTCCAATTAAGTAATATGGACTGGTATAATTGGGTTTGTTATTTGAATCAAATTAAATTGATGATTTAAATAAAGGTCCAATATACTATTGGCTAGCCCATTAGGTGGTCTTCTATCAAATGAGTCGGCCCATGAGCCTCAAGTCCAATAGCGCAACATGGTTTTCTTGGAGTCTACTCCACCCCACATCTATATAAATGGGCAAGAGAAGGCTAGAGGATCAAGCAAATAAGCAGAAGGAAAGGATAAAGAAACTCTAAAAAATAGCATCAAAGTCTCCATCCACATCTGCAATCTTCGTATGTGAAAGGAAAACTCAAATCTTAGGCGGGTGGCTTCAAATCTTCCATTCGTGATAACCCAACAACAAATCTTGGTTCATGACGACCTTCAAATTGTTCGTGACGCTGCACAAATGTCACGACCCAAAATCCATTAAAGGCCGTGATGGCGCATAACACAGCTGTCAGACAAGCCAACAATAAAACATTATCTTAATTACTCATATTAGTATTTGAAATCATAATTTTCTTCAATTACATAGTAAAAAAATGAGATTTACAAAATGAGTGAAAATATTTTCGCAACTACATTAATGAATAACCCGTAAGCACCCTTAAAACACGGTGTCACAAGTGCATGAGCATCAATTAGGAAGTAAAATAAAATACAACATATGTCCGGAATACAAATTAGACAAGAAAAAAAATACAAATAACTCTGAAGGAGACTCTTCTGGCTGCGGAACGTAACCTGAAATGCAGCTCGCGGCAATTCCCTGCATCATCCGTGCCTCCGTGTAGTATGAGTACGTAAATCCACGTGTACCCAGTAAGTATCTAGCCTAACCCCGGAGGAGTAGTGACGATGGGTCGACATCGACACTCACTAGTGGTCCAATAATATCAGGTATACTGAGGAGGCGAACAAATATGAGGCAGAGTAAATAAATGAAGTAAACAAGTGTAAATATGTGGTACAATTATCCTCGCTACAATAAACTCAAGCTCTCAATTAGAAAATTCCTCCGCAATTGGAGCACGTATAAATATGTATACTGGACCTCACCAAATAGGTTGTTATAATTTGAATCAGGAAAAAAACTCACAGATACCCTGGCTTCTTGCCAAATGTTACGCACGATCCATGAGGATATTTTATAGAAATGACGAGGCATATGACCCGGTCCAACATAAATATTAAACTGTGCACTGCCGAGGGTCGAACGACATGAACCATAGATACATCTATTAAACTACCGAGGTGAACGGCCTGCTCACATGAGAGTGTGGTACATAAATCCTGCCGAGGCGAACGGTCCGATCCCATTAGAATAAGAAGCTTAAACGGGTCCCTGACCCCCACTCACGAATAGGCATGTGAGTTATAAATTTTAAGGAATATGGTTCGATGAAAACTTATAACGCATGATAAATTCGTAAGAGTAAGACCATTATTCCGCGGAAAATCATGAAACTCGTAAAAACTCTACAATAGCAGGTCTATCACTCTACGCATGTCTAGTCTCAGGTCGTAATGAGAAATAAAAAATTAAACAAGCAAGGATAATCCCTATAGTATAAGTACAACATGGTGTGAGCCTAAGTTTACCCGGACATTAACATGGATCTAACTACGTAGTCCCCCGCAACAAGTCTCACATATTAAATATATCACCTAGGGGTAGTGTCCCCCCCTCATAGAGTTAAATAGGAGGCTTACCTCGTCTCAAAGCTTACTTTCCTATCCAAAATTTTTCTTTAAATCCTCAACTCGGTGCCAAACGACTCGCAACTCTTGATGTTGGTGTAACCTCTTTTAAAATGCTCTAAAAAATCGCCTAAGTCCAAGTGGGAGATGAGCTAAGTCCCGAAATAAAAGCCCTTATTCCAGTCACAGATGTCGCATTTGCGACATCTTGTTCGCAAATGTGATGGTCGCAATTGCGATAAAAGCATCGAGAATGCGAAGCAGAGCCATCCCTGCCAAGGTCGCATTTACGACCAAAATCTTCTCAAATGCGAAGAGGGTAGTATCACAAATGCGATAAAATGTTCGCAAATGCGAACCCCTCAGAATTTTCCCACCCTCGCAAATGCTACTACTCCTCGCAAATGCAATCAAAACCTCCCATTTGCGAGACCTGCAGCCCGGACCAGAAACCACCAAAACCAGCAACAACTTTTCATCCAAAATTGACCCGAAACCACTCCGAAACACACCCGAGGCCCCAGGGACCCCTTCCAATCACACCAACTTGTCCCAAAACATAACAAGTACTTGCTCGAGGCTTCAAATCACGCCAAAAACCATCGAAATCACAAATCACACCCTCAATTAGAGCTTAATGAACTTTAGAACTTCAAACTTCTACATTCGATGCTGAACTGTCAAATCACGTCCGATTGACCTCAAATTTTCCGCACAAGTCATGTTTGACATTACAGACCTACTCCATTTTCCGGAATTGGAATCCGACCCCCATATCAAAAAGTCCACCCCGGTCAAGCTTTCCAAAAACCTTCAAATTTCCAACATTCACCAAATGACATTGAAATGACCTATGGATCTCCAAATCCACATACGGATGTGTTCCTAAGACCAGAATCACCATACAGAGTTATTCCTAGGTTCGGAATCCCAAACAGATATTAATAAAATTGAAATACACTTCAACCCAAATTCATGAAATCCTCCTAAAATACCAACTTCCCACAATAGGCGTTGACACACTCCCGGGTCATCCGAAACCCGATCCGGACATACGTCCAAGTCCAAAATCATCATACAAACCTGATGAAACCTTCAAATTCCGATTATTAGGTCGTTTACTCAAAAATCAAACCTTAGTCAATTCCTCCAACTCGAAATTAGAATTTTCTTTCCAAATCAACTCTGAACTTCCCAAAATTCGGTTCTGACCACACGTACAAGTCATAATACTTGATGTGAAGCTACTCATTGCCTCAAACCACTGAATGTCGGGCTAGAGCTCAACACGACCGATCGGGTCATTACAACAAATCTGTCAAGTTCAAGATGAATCTCTCAAGCTCTTGAACCATCATTCGTGAGGAGAAGAATTAATGGACTATATCTCTTTAAATTTGAGATATTGTAGAAATTGTAATCCCATCACTTGAAATTAAATATAATATTTATCGCTATATTTCTTGTCCTGATTATTATTTTTCAGGAACAAAATTTAGTTGTTACAAATTTTGGCACGCCTAGTGGGACCATCTCTATCTCTCATCTCCTTTCTTCGAAGTTCAAGAACACCAAGATGACCTAAATGAAAGTCAAACCTAGATCTAACTCCAAAATCGGATTAGAAGTTTCCATGGATACTGTTGGCCAAATCAAAAGAAACAAATCTGAGATGCTAGGACAACAAATGCTTGAAGTGCCGTCCACAACTCATGTTTTTAGTTCATCTTCTCCAAAGAAGTAAGATCCTATTTATGCATGCTAGAAGGAGGGAACAACATCGCTTGGTAGTTAAATGAGCTTTGGCGTAGTTTAGCCTTTCAAAAGAATGTCATTGCCAGTCCCATAATCCCTTCATGCAGAAAGAAGATGACGTCTTGAGCAACGAATTTTCTCCAATCTCGCCTCGTGTCACTATACAATGTTCTCTCTATCCAAGTGATGATCCATACCATTCTTTGTCCTCTGCCGTGATCATGCAAACAATGATGATTGAAGCTTCTACTGTAGAAAAACAACTTGCAAATTTGACAAAAGCAATTCAAGGCCTGGAAAAGTACATGAAATATCAAGATGATAAAATTTCCAAGTTGATGAATACAGTGGAGAGTATGACGGAGGAAGAATCACCCCAAGCACCTATGAAGTTTCCATAAATTCAAGAGAAAAGGAGAGTCCTCTGCAAAGCTAGCAACAATGACCAAAGAGCTCCAAGACTCTTTTGATGGACAGATTCATGTTGAGCAAATGACTTCATTATAGGGGCCATCAAAGATAAGATTGAGCCATCGCCTAAATCTTTCCTTACATATGCAAAGTCGTACACACAAATGATTGATAACTTGAAGATGCCAAGCAGATATCAACCTCCTAAGCTTCAAGAATTCGACGGTAAAGGGAATCCCAAGCAACATATTGCGCAATTCTTTGAGACGTGCAATGATGTTGGAACATATGATGATCACCTTGTCAAGCAGCTTATTCGATCTCTCGAAGAAAATGCTTTCGATTGGTATACAGATATTGAACCAGGTTCCATTGAAAGTTGAGAGCAACTCAAGCAATAATACCTCAATTGCTTCTATAGCACGAGGCTCATTGTGAGCATGGTCGAACTTACAAATGCCCGCCAACGAAAGGAGGAGCCAGTTATCGAATTCATCAATCGATGGAGGAGTTTAAGTCTCAACCACGAAGACCGTTTTAGTGAAACTTCTGGGATCGAAATGTGCATCCAAGGTATGCATTGGTGCCTTCGCTACATCTTGCAAGGAATAAAGCCTAAAACTTTTGAAGAGTTGGCCACCCATTCACATACTATGGAATTGAGTATGGCTAAATGTGGAGATCAAAGGTTGTCTGTCTTTGAGACTCACGATGAAAAAGAGTAGACGATGTCGAGAATGGGGGAAAGTATTCATCCGAAATTGAAATCGAAGAGTCAATGCACATCGTAATGCTCCTTGACGCATTAGCCTAAACTGCAAGTTATGATGCTCCTTGATACACGAGCTTAAACTGTATGTCACGAAACTCCTCAAACTCGAGCCAAATCTACAACTTGTAAAGCTCTTAAAATTAGAGAAAAGACTTCAATGCGAAGCTCCTCAAATTCGAGCCAAATAACCAACTTGAAATGCTCAGCAAATCGAGCAAAGACTTCAAGTTTCAAAGCTATTCACATTAGAGAAAAGACGTCAGGTTGTGAAGCTCTTCAAATGGAGAAAATCCTTCAAGATGTAAAGCTCTTCAAATTCTAGCAAAGTCTTCAAGTTGCAAACCTTTTCAATTTCGAGCAAAGTTTTCGAGATACAAAGCTCTTCAAATTAAGCAAGTCTTCAAGATGTGAAGATATTCAAATTTGAGAATAGTCTTCAAGGTTCTATACTCCTTCTCTACACGAGTATAAATTGCACACAAAAAACTTATATTTTTTTTGAACGACGTAATGACTTGATCCTCTTTACGAGATACATAGGCAACTTAGAATTTTGTTCTATGTTTAGTCATATAAATTAAAAAAAGTCTACTTTATCACGATGACAGAGAAGCTGATGAAGCTCCCCTCCAAAGCTAGAAAGATGGAGCACTATATGTATCATTTCATCAAGTTGTGAAAAGAATGTTTTATGCCCTTCCAAGAAGTGCTTGTTCTACTCTAATGCTTGAATGATGGAATGCTCCATAATATTATTCTCCAAATTGCAAGAAGACATTGTTCTATGCTAAAGCTTGGAGGTTAGGGAACTCCATGGACCTCTTCATCAAGTTGCAAGAAGGGGTTGTTCTACACCAAAACTTGAAGCATAGGGTGCTCCATGGATTTCTCCAAACTGAACGAAGATGTGGTTCGACACCAAAATATTGAAGGTTGAGGCACACCATGTAATTCATCACCACAAGGATGAAGGATGAGATGCGCCACTCACTCGCCTGCCAAGGATGATATATGGTCACTCCAAACCTTCGTCTCGCCAAGTCGCAAGGAGGTGATGCATTATGTGTCTCTTAGTCAAGCCGCAAGGAGGATGCGTGAAATACTTCTTCGAGGGAGGTAGCATACCAACTAGTATCTCGCTGAATTCACGAAATTGTAAAAAAGAGACACCAAGTGATTCCCCACCAACCATGCGGACATCACTTTCGTCTTCTTGGACTGATATTGAGACTGGTTGCACTTATTTATAAACCTGCAAGATAAGAAAGGAAGTTCAACCCACGGTATCGATGACACGATGCTTTAATACAGATGATGATCATTGTGATGTGCACTTCTCCGCCGAATCTTAAAGGATAGAATAATCCACAGATTTTTCCGTCAAAGCTTGAAAACATAGGAAGCTCCATGAACTTTTTCACCAAGTTGCAAAAAGGAGTTGTCCCACACCAATGCTTGAAGGTGAGGGATGCTCCACGTACCGTCTAGCCAAAGGTTAAAATATAAGTTCTCCATGTAATTTTTTCACCAAAGCCACAATGATGAGGAGGAACCAACCTTTGTCTCGCCAGACCTGCAAAAAAAGAAGAAGAAGAAGAAGAAGTAGTATGCTGCCCCAATAATCCTCCCAATTTCGTCCTTTGATTCAAAGATTTACTTTGACTGGATCAAAGAGGATGGGACATCAAACTTTGTATATATTGTATCTTTCAGAAGCCTCTTTTCAATGGCACAAACGACTCATTATTTGGATGCTCCCATCTCGAGATATGACATTTTCATCGAGAGTGCACAAAGTTGTGAGATCAGCAAGCCAGATGCATTGATTAACTTCAAAAAGTTAATTCCATCCGATACAGAAGGTGTTTGAAGGTGAAATTTTGATATGTTATAGTAATTTGAGTCTAACATCATTAGAATCAAGCGGCTAGTGATTTCGACATTTCTATAGCAAGATACGAATTTTTTGGTGAAGGCACGCAAAGTTGAAGGGCGAGCTGGTCGGAACTCGTCTCCTAACTTCTGACAAATATCTGGGAAGATGTATGTACAGTCTGATTTTGATATTTACATATGTCATAGTTCTTGAATTCTAGTTTTCGAAACTCCAAACCGCTCGTGATTTCGACGTTCCTACAACAAGATATGAATTTTTGGTGAAGGCGCGCAAAGCTGTAAAGTCAAGCGCGGCAGCATCTGAAACGAAAATTCAAAAGAATACATGAGAAGCTACAAAAGAAATTTCGCCCCAAAATTTTGATACATTGAAGTATTTGAAGTGTAACTTCAAAAGGATCAAACAACTTGTATTTCTGATTCTTCTACGACAAGATATGGTTGTTTTCTCCACATATGCGCAAAGATGGCTATCCCAGACAGGTACTGCAGCGAAAGAAAAGGTTTTGGAGACCTCGATGACAACCACATGAAGCTTTTGGTCTTGTTTAATTGATCGGTGTCAACGACATGGATCTTTAATTCAGCATCATTTACCAATGTCAATGGCACGAGGTTTCAACTCGTCACAATAGATAAAGGTACTAGTAACTCAAAGCTTTGGATCTGCATGACAAGTAATGGTGCCCAACGACATGAAGCTTTAAGCTATGGAAAAGTTTAATGTAAAAATAGTTGCACAAGGTTTGCCGATATGAACTTTCTTTGCTGATGCCATCGGTTTCTAAAAAATAAATAAAGGAAACATGAATCAAAAGAAAATTTAGGAGGACCCAGTACTGCTTTCATCAAATATAGGAGATTACTATTGTGGCAACAATCATTGGAGAAGGCACTGAATTTATAGAAAGGGAAATTGAAAAAATTAAGGAAACCTCTTGACGCTCAAGTCATATTATGTGTAAACAAGGAAAACATCACGTCCAAATTGGAGTTGATCAAGTTTGAAACATGAAAACAAAAATAAAAGGAAAGAATTTTGGTCTATATATGTTCGTACAATAAAGAAAGAAAAGATTCTTACAATAAACAGGAAGTGTCATGTTTGGGAATCTCTCCTTCAATGATTTTAATGCATGACGTCGAAAGAAGCTTGTTTATGTTCTTGGTTCAAGCTTTCTATAAATTTGATAGTATTTTTCAAGCTTTACATGACTCTGCGCTTTGGCGATATTGACCGATTTCTGGTTATTAAGTCCATAAAACTTTTGAAAATAAGAAATCATTCCAAGGACAAGTAGACACACATGTAAGTTGCACTTCCGAAAATGGAAAATTGCGATAAGACTCCAAATCAGAAAAGAAAAGTAAAGAGTATGACGTGTTGAACTGTTCTTCTTACATATACTTCAAGTCTTGCCTTCTATTTTCGCAAGCTTGCATCCCGCCAAGACTTGAAGTAGGGGGCATTTGTAGACAATTAAAATTTTATCAAATTTAAATCCATAAGAAATTTAGATTTTACCACAAATTAAATAAATAGTGGTCCAATTGAGTCATATGGATTGGTATAACTGGGTTTATGATTTGAATCAAATTAAATTGATTTAAACAAAGGTCTAATATACTAGTGAGCTAGCCCATTAGTGGTCTTCTATCAAATGAGCCGGCTCATGAGCCTCAAGTCCAATAGCCCAGCAGGGTTTTCTTGGAGGCTACTCCACTCCACACCTATATAAAAGGGGTCACAAGAGAAGGCTAGAGCATCAAGCAAGTAAGCAGAAGGAAAGGCTAAAGAAGCTATGAAGAATAGCATCAAGGTCTTCATCCACATCTGCAATCTTCATTTGTGGTCAAATCACAAATGTGAACTCAAATCATAGGCGGGCGGCTTCAAATCTTCCATTCGTGATAACCTAACAACAAATCCTGGTTCGTGACGGCCTTGAAATTATTCGTGATGCAACACAAATCTGAAATCCGTCAAGTTCAAGATCAAGCTCTCAAGCTCTTAAACCATCGTTCGTGAGGAGAATAATTAGAGGACTACATCTCTTTAGATATGAGATATTCTAGAGATTGTAATCCTGTAACGACCTAGCTGGTCGTTTCATTAGTTAGACCCCCAATCCCCTAATAATTGCTTTCCCCACGTTTGTCTCTGCTATCAGGACTTGTCGGAGTAATTAGTTATGGAATTCGAAGAGTTTTGGGACACTTAGCCCCTAATTGTGAGTTTAAGCCTTAGAAATTGGACCGTAGTCAGAACTATGTGAAGACGGATCCGGAATGGAATTTCGTCAACTCTGTTAGCTTCGTTGAGTGATTTTAGGGTTAGTAGTGCGTTCGGAATGTGTTTTGGAGGTTTGTAGTAGATTTAGGCTTGAATTGGCGAAAGTTAGATTTTCAGCGATTTCGATCGATAGAGGAAATTTTGATATAGAGCTCGGAATGGAATTCCGGAATAGGTTGTAGGTTCGTAGTGTCATTTGTGACATATGTGTCAAATTTGAGGTCATTCAGACTAGTTTTGACGTGTTTCGGCATCGTTTGTCGATTTTGGGAAAATGCTAAGTTCTTAGGCTTGAATCCATGTTTAATTCTTGTTTTTGGTGTTATGTTGTTGGCCCATGTCACTGAATGGATTTTGATGATTGACAAGTTAAACTAGGTCCATCAGAGCACACACATCTGAACGGAACAGTTGGCACATGAATTGTTCATGCATAGGAGATATCAGTGATTGCTGAGTATCAAAGAGCTAAAAGGATGTCTACTAATACGAAAAGGTTGCAAACTGATAAAGAAGATTGAAGTTGATTTCAGCAAGGACAGAAATAGAGAAGGAAGTTGAGTCATAGTCGAACTCGTATACCCAGGTAGAGTTGGATCAGAACTGAACCATGTACTCAACAACTGACTCTATAAATACTCAATGTATTACTGCTGAAANTATTGTGTAGTATTGAAGTCTAAAACATCAATTGGTATCAGAGCAGGTTATCCTTGTAAAGGCTAACAACTTGGAAAAGATCAGGATGAGTGCACCACCTGGGAATTGGGAAGGTCAATCAACCGCAAGGCCACCACTCTTCAATGGCCAGTGCTATTCTTGGTGGAAAAATAAAATGAAGGACCATCTTATTGGAGAGGACTATGAACTATGGGATATAGTCACTGACGGACCCCTTGCAACAATGAAGAAGACTGCTGAAGGTGTAGATGTACCAAGGACTAGGGCTGACTGCACGGATGAAGATTTGAAGAAATGGGAGAAGAATGCCAAGGCAAAGAAGTGGCTAGTATGTGGACTAGGTCCTGATGAATATAGTAGAATCCAAAGCTGCACAACAACCAAGGAAATCTAGGACACTCTACAAGTAGCCCATGAAGGAACACCTCAAGTTAAAAGATCTAGAAGTACACTACTATACTCTCAGTATGAAAACTTCACTATGAAAGAAGGAGAAACTATTCAGGAGATGTACACAAGGTTTACAACCTTGACCAATGAACTCAAGTCTCTTGGAAAAAAGAATCATACTTGAAGAAGACAAGGTAGAGAAGATCTTAACAAGGGTGTTGCCTATCTCCTAGGAAAGCAACATCACTACTATCCAGGAATCCAAAAATATGGCAACCCTTAGACTGGATGAGTTAATTGGAAATCTCATTGCTTATGAACTCAGAAGGAAAACCATGAAGATGGATGCCCCAAAGAAGAAGAGAAGTCTAGCACTGAGGATCACTGAAGGAGCAGATCTGGAGAAGGATGAGATGGCCATGATCACTAAAGAATTTAGAAACTTTCTCATGAGGAAGAAGGGCATCTCTAGGGGAGGAAACTTCAACAAGGCAAAGGCACCAGAAAGGCCAGCTAATGAGGGATGCTACAAGTGTGGAAAAATTGACCATCTCATCAAAAACTGCCCTCAGTGGGAAGTAGAATGTAGGAAAGAAAGATATGAAATAAAGAACAGGAAGAAGGAACTGTCCAACCCAAGAGAACCACTACAAAGGCTATGGTTTCTGCTTGGGGGGAAAGTTCAGATGAAGAGTCAGAGGATGGTAAGACAGAAGATCAGGCTATCATGGCAATAGGAGAATCTGATGAGGGAACTTATGAAGAACCAAAGGTAAGTATCTCACAACTTAAAACTAAAATAAAGTTTTTATCTAAGGAGAAACTCTCTGAGTTACTACTTGACTTCATAGATGATTCTGAGGAAACAACCAAAGAGAAGGATCAACTATATAAAGACTGTGCAATGCTGAAAGCAGAATTTATGGACCTGGAAATAAGGGTCAGTGAATATGAAAAGAAAAACATTATCCTGATGAACCAGGTCCATCCACTCGAAACTTAAATCCTAGAACTAAATTCTGAAAACTTAAAGTTAAGACTAGGATCTAGTAAAAAGGTGGTTGATCACTCTCATGAAATGTTAGAAGAAGACTTAGGAAAACTAAAGGATAAAATGTATGCCAAGGATGAACAGATAAAATCTCTTAAAGAAGAACTTGGCAAAGTCAAACATGAATTTGATAGAACACGCAAATGGAATAAGTCTTCTGATGCATTAACTTGGCTTCAAGAGAATCACAGTAGCAACCGGAGAGGGCTTGGTTTTGGGAGTCAATTGCCTAAGTGGGATCCCAAAAGCAAGTATCTCACTCTCCCTGAAAATAAAATGTGCACCCATTGTGGGAATACTGGCCATTACAAATATGAGTGTGTTGTAAAAGAGCAGGCCAGTCAGAAAAATGAGAGATTCATTAAAAAGAAGAACTGGCTACCAAACTGGTCCAAGAAAAATCTGATTCATCCATTCTCTCATAGAAAAGGACCAAAACTAGTTTGGGTTCTTAAAACTAACCCCTGATTTGCTTTTGTAGGTACAAGTGAAGGGAAGCAGCCTAATTTGGTTTTTGGATAGTGGCTGCTCTAAGCATATGACAGGGAACAAGGAACAGTTCCTTTCACTTGAAAACCTCAAAGGAGGAAATGTCTCCTTTGGAAACGGAAAGAAAGGTGAAATTATAGGGGTCGGCAAGGTAGGTAAAGATGACACACGTTCAATTGAACATGTGTATCTGATAGATGGCTTGAAATATAGCCTAATCAGTGTGTCACAACTGTGTGACAGAGGTAACATTGTCGCTTTTACCTCCACAAAATGTTTTGTGATAAATCTGCTCACCGACAAGATTGTGTTGCAGGGAAGGAGAATGAACAATATCTATGTCATTGACTTGTCCACACTGTCTGACAATGAACTCACTTGCCTTAGTGTGTTGGACAGTGATCCCCTCCTGTGGCACAAAAGACTTGGTCATGCAAGTCTGACTCAGCTTAACAAGCTAGTCTCTAAGGACTTAGTGGTAGGACTCCCTAACATTAAGTTCAAGGAAGACAAAGTTTGTGAGGCATGTGCAAGGGGGAAGCAGGTAAGATCTTCTTTCAAAAGTAAGAAAATGGTCAGTACCACCAGGGCATTGGAACTGGTTAATCTGGATCTGTGTGGTCCAATGAGAACCCTGAGCAGAGGTGGTAAGAAATATGTGATGGTGTTAGTTGATGATTACTCAAGGTTCACGTGGACCTTATTTCTGGCATCTAAGGATGAAGCATTTGATATGTTTATCACATTTGTTAAGAAAACTCAAAATCAGTTAGGACATCAACTAGCATCAATAAGATCTGACCATGGGACTGAATTTGAAAATGCTAAATTTGCTGAGTTCTGTGATGAACATGGTATCAATCACAACTTTTATGCCCCTCGAACCCCACAGCAAAATGGGATTGTGGAAAGAAAGAATAGAACTCTTGAAGACATGGCAAGAACCATGCTTCTTTCCAGCAAACTACCACACAACTTCTGGGCAGAAGCAATAAACAATGCGTGCTATATAATCAATAGATGCATGACCAGGCCACCGGTAGAGAAGACTCCCTATGAATTACTCAAAGGAAGAAATCCCAACATATCCCATCTTAGGGCTTTCGGATGTAAATGCTATGTGCACAATAATGGCAAAGATTCCTTAGGTAAATTTGATCCCAGAAGTGATGAGGGAGTATTCTTGGGATATTCATCACATAGTAAAGCCTATAAAGTGTACAATAAAAGAACTATGTGTGTAGAGGAGAGTGTGCATGTTATATTTGATGAAACTAACACTCTTTCTGAGAGACAGGAACCAGAAGATGAGGAGCTTGGACTGGTGAGAAGCAGTGAACACATTGAAGCAGCCATGGAAGATGGAACAGGTGATGGACCAGGTCCAACTACCCCAAGCAACATGACAGGGGGAACTCAACATGTGATTCCTGGCCCTGATCCTGTTCCACAACAACAGAACAACATGGAACTATCCAGAAGTGAACTATTAGTTCTCAAACCACACAGATATCAGAGTTCTCACCCTCTTGAGAACATAATAGCAGATCTGTCATCCGGAATAAAAACAAGAGCTTCCTTGAAAAATCTGTGTGCGTTTGATGCCTTCATATCCTTAATCGAACCAAAGAACATTGGTGAAGCCCTACAAGATGCTGACTGGGTAACTGTCATGCAAGAAGAGAAGAATCAATTTGAGATGAGTCAAGTATGGCACTTGGTACCCAGGCCACTAGACAGATCAGTAATTGGCACCAAGTGGGTCTTCAAGAACAAGCTCGATGAGGATGGAACTGTTACAAGAAATAAGGCAAGACTGGTTGTTCAGGGATACGGCCAAGAAGAGGGAGTTGACTATGATGAGACCTTTGCTCCTGTGGAAAGATTGGAGGCACTCAGACTTCTTATAGCATTTGCTGCATATATGGAATTCACTCTCCATCAGATGGATTTTAAGAGTGCCTTCCTGAATGGATATTTGAAGGAAGATGTATTAGTCAAACAACCTCCAGGTTTTGAAAGCAAAGAGTCACATGATCATGTATATAAACTTGACAATGCTCTTTATGGTCTCAAACAAGCACCTAGAGCATGGTATGAGTGATTGTCAAAATTTCTACTGGAACATGGGTACAAACGAGGCAAAATTGACAGTGCTTTGTTCCTAAAGGAAAAGGGGAAGGATCTTCTGATTGTGCAAATATATGTTGATGATATCATATTCGGGGCAACCACTGAAAAGCTTAGCAAGGAATTTGCTACACTAATGGGGAGTGAATTTGAAATAAGTATGATGGGTGAGCTAAACTTCTTCTTAGGCTTACAAATCAAGAAAAACCCACATGAAACAATGATTTATCAACAAAAGTATGTGAAAGAACTCCTCAAGAAGTTCAAGATCAAAGATTCAAAGGAAATAGACACCCCCCATAGCCACAGCTACTAAATTGGATGTGGATGAACCTGGTTCATCCGTTGATCAGAAGGTATACAGAGGAATGATTGGGTCTCTACTATATCTCACTGCCAGCAGACCAGATATTGTATTCAGTGTGGGACTATGTGCTAGGTTTCAGGCAAATCCAACGGAGTCCCACCTCACTACAGTGAAGAGAATTTTAAGATACTTGAAAGGCACCACTGATTTATGCCTTTGGAATCCTGAAGGTAGTAATTTCGACCTTGTAGGATATGCTGATGCAGATTATGCAGGTATTCTGGTTGACAGGGAAAGTACTTCAGGCATGGCCCACTTCTTGGGCTCTTTCCTTGTGTCTTGGGCCACCAAGAAACAAAATTCAGTAGCTCTATCTACTACTGAGGCTGAATATGTGGCTGCAGCCTCTTGTTGTGCCCAGTTGCTCTGGATCAAGCAACAACTCCTGGACTTTGGTATAGATGTGGGATGCATTCCTATTTACTGTGATAACACTAGTGCAATTAGTATGATGAAGAACCTGGTTCATCACAAGAGAACTAAGCACATAGATGTTAGACACCATTTTTGGAAGGACAACTATGAAAAGGGAATGATATCAATCGAATTCTGTGCTACTGATCGTCAAATTGCTTATATATTTACCAAAGCACTAAGTGGGAAGAATTATGAGAGAAACAAGCTTGAATTAGGGATGGTTAAGATCACCTAATTGAAAAACAAAAACTGAAAAAAAAATTGAGAAAAAAAAATGAAAAGTTTTCTTGGCTAGAAAATTCAAATTAGGTACTTAATAAAATAAATCATTGCTCAGTATTATGTCTTTATTGCCATACTCTTCTGCCATGTATTAAGATGATTCCCTAGTTGCTAATGATGTTTCTCTATTTTTGTAAGTTGAGGCAAATAAAGGATTTTACCTGGATGAACCTGGTTCATCCATGATGGTTCACATAACTGACAAGGTACGTTCTCATCTCCATACATGTATTAATTCAAGTACATTCATACATGAGCATGACTCTATCTATTTATGGTTCAAATTCAATTCTAGTACTTACCAAAATATTGAACCAGTTTCAAGAAGGCCCATCTCACTTGATTAGCCTAGTTTTAGGGGGAAAGTAACTGTCCAATCAATGTCTAATCAATGACAATTATGAATCGATTAGAATTCCACTTGAGTTAATACTCTTCCGTTGTAATCTCCCCAGCCATAAGTTATAAAAAGGCCATCATTATCCATTGTGAATAAAGCAACAGTCGAACCTTGTTCAACTCACTCAACTCACAATTTCTACTGTCTTTTGTCTTTCTTCTCTCTAAATAATTCAAAATCATGTCGTCACCCCCACCAACTTCTTCTAATTCATCTCCAAACAGAGATTATGATGGAGGCAACTATGAATCAGACTCAAATTCACCCTCAGTGTATAGTTCTGAGTCTCCAGAAAAGTTGACAACCCCTGAACACCCTACAATCCCAGAACCCACACCAAACCCTAACCCAGCCTCCAAGCCTCGCCGTGTAAAAGTTCTTACACGCAAATCTGTGGCTTATGGTTCAAGAGCCAAATTCCCGGAAGAATTATTGCATGCTGAAGAAGGCTCCACACCAGAATCGTCCAATGAATCATTCAAATCAGCCAATGAAGATGAAGCACCTGGTTCAACCAGTGGTCAGAAAGGTAATTCTGATGCTATCTCTTAAATAAACAATGTTGATCAACGATTTATGTTGGTGGGGTATGTGGTGGATGTTGAAGTGCCCAAAAGGCAAAGAATATCTGGGAAAGAGAAACATCTTGAGATCGAGGGAGATGTAAATGTGAGGGGATCGGGAGAGGATGGTACTACACTGGCAATATGTGGTCCCGTTCTTGAAAATCTTGAAGAAGATGTCACAATCTTAGGGGGAACTAGTGGAGTTGAGGAAGCTAATGCTGGGTTGGAGAAATTGATGAAAGCAATAGATGAACACGTTTCTTCTGGGGAAGAAACTTTGGCTGAAAGATTGAGGAAGTTGGGGGACTCATATAACCCCAAGAAAATATGGACTTCAAAGTCCAAGAAGTCTACAGCCTCAGTTCCTTCGAAGAAAAGGAAAGTTGTCGGTTCTGCTGAGGTACCTGTTCCTAAGGTACGTGCTACGCGAAATTCTATAAGAGAGGAGGAAGAGAAGTTAGAAAAGGCTCAGCTAGAGAGCAAGAGGAAGAGGGAAGCAAAGGAAAAAACAAAATTTGGAGAGCCTGTTGAGGCTGTTGTTGTTGAAGAAGAGACGTTGGACCTGGTCCAACAAGAGGAGCATCTGGCTCCAGCTGTGGTTAGGACACCAAAACCAAAACAGGCTAAGGCTAACCCCTGCCCCCTTTCATTTAACAAGTTTTCTGAACAAATAGAGAGAAGGAAAGGAGAGTTATTGAGTAAGGAAGTGATCCTTCCACCAAAGTAAATTTCAAGGTCTCTCAGGCCTGGCAATTCGAGTAATCCCCTTCCTCCCCATTCTAGCAGGTAAGGGTTCCCAGCCCCTTTTCTTTCTTTTCCTTCAATTTTTCTGATTTTTTAAACAAAGGGAGGGTTGGCCTGGATTGATTCTTAGAAATATTAGCTGAGACCTTGCATGCATGTTTAATAATGGTGCTAATCTAATAATAGGGAGTGAGTTGGGGAAAACTTCACAAAGATAGGGTCGGAAATCTGATGGGTTCACATAGTGCTTGACAAAATGCTTGAGAGTGTCCGAATTGCATACATGACTTCAAATTCTGAGTTGAATATGTCTAATTGTGAACTAGATTGA
>ML243394.1:0-40368 GCA_005239495.1 Nicotiana undulata
GTAAGTTTCATCACAAATGACTCACGGGCATGCTTGACCGCAACTCATAGGCACTCGTCACCATGCCTATACGTTGGACATGAGTTACACATAGCACGTAAGACTCTATACCTAATCCATCAAGCTGAGGTTAAGCCAAACACTTACCTCGGCTCCAAAGAAAATGCAAGTCAAGCCTCAATCACAGCCTTTCCTATCGAATCCAACTCCGAAACGAGAATATCTAGACATAATGGATTTATTAACATCAATAAGTACTCAATAAATCAATTCCCAAGCCAAATTATACATTTCCTACTATNAATTAATTACCCGGAGTCTAAGGATCGAAGTTATGTAATTTATACCAGAATTCATGGCCTAACATGGAAAACCCCAAAAAGTCCTCAAGAACCCTAAAATTACTACCTAATTCTATGATCTTTAGATGATTTAATAGTGAATTTAACTAGGAATTAGTATTTGAAACTAGTAAAACTATGGAATTTACTTACCTCAATAACAGTAGTGGAAGGTCTTTTGAGAAGCTCTCTAAAATCTTGAAGAGGAAGATGAAAAATGGACGAATAAGGCTAAGTCCCATATTTTATAACACTGCCCAGTGATTCCTTCACTGCGATCGCGACAAGGGGCCTGCGATCACGAAGGCCAACTGGCCGGACCTCTGCGATCGCGGCAGGTGTCCTGCGATCGCGAAGAACAACTGGCAAGACCTCTGCGATCGCGGCAGGGGTCCTGCGATCGCGAAGAACAAACTCACCCGGCCCCAGACGCGACCCATGTGATCGCAAGAAACGGGTTGTGATCGCGAAGATATGGAACCCAGACCTCTGCGATCGCGGAGAGGAGGATGCGATCGCGGTGAATAATCACTAGCCCAGCAAAATCCTTCTCTGCGATCGCAACCCACCTTCTGCGATCACAGAGAAGGAAACCAGATAGCAGATTTTCTGGTTTTTCCAACTTAGCTCCCGGGGGTCTAAAACACCCCCGAGCCCCTCAGGACCCCGTCAAAAAGCACCGGCAAGTCTTTATTCATGATACGGACTTGCTCAAACTTCCGGAACATGAAAAACAACAACGGAACTCGAAATCAAATCCCCAAAACCACATAAATCAAACTTTAGAACTTTGAAATTCTAGAATTCACTTCAATGCGCCGAACCGGCCTAAACCACTCGGAATGACTTCAAATTTTGCATACTAGTTATAAATGACACAACGGAACTACTCCCGGTCTCGGAATTTCATTCGGACCTCGGGAACATAAAATCACCTTTCAAGCCAAATTTCAAATACTTTAAAAACCTCAAAGCTTTATTAACTCCAATTTTCCTCATTTGGATCTGAAACCAATCAAATCAAGTCCGTTTTACACCAAATTTCACAGATAGGACAAATAACACATAATAAACCTGTCCCGGGCTCCGAAATCATAATACGGGCCCGGTAACCTGATATTCCCATAATTATTCATTTTCAAATTTCTTTATTATTTTAAGAAAACAATTTTCTTTAAAAATTTATTTCTCGGGCTTGGGACCTCGGAATTCGATTCCGGGCATACGCCCAAGTCCCATATTTTTCTACGGACCCTCCGGGACCGTCACATCATGGGTCCGGGTACGTTTACCAAAAATATTGACCAAAGTCAACTTTATTAAATTATTCAATTCAAAATTCCCATTTTTTTATCAAATTTCACATGGAAGCTTCCCGGCTATCTACCCAGGCTGTGCACGCATATCGAGGCAAGATTAACGGAGACTTTCGGGGCCTTGAAACATAGATTTAGCTGGAATTACTTAGGATGACCTTTTGGGTCATTACACTATCCCTCCATAGTACCAGCAAAACACCTACCATACTCCACAAAATACTCCGCCAGTCATTCCTGAACCCCAGAATTCGACCAATGATCACCATTATAGCCAAACTCCCGGTCACCAAAACAACCCTATATATGTGGAAACCCTACCTCACTCCGCTTAACCCATATTCTATGCACCAGAATCTGTTGAGAGGGACATGCTCATTAAGAACCTGGCTGAGGAGCTCAAGAAGTTGACAAGTCGGGTTCAAGGCGTCGAAGGAGGCAAAGGAATAGAAGTCTGAACTATGAAGACCTATGCATACAACCAGATGTAGAATTTCCAGAGGGTTACAAACCTCCCAAGTTCGAAATGTTTGATGGAACAGGTGATCTCAGGGTACATCTAACGACTTATTGTGACAAACTAGTATGGGTCAAAAAGGATGAAAGGATCCGAATGAAACTTTTCATGAGGAGTCTTACAGGAGATGCTTTGTCCTGGTACATTAGCAAGGATCCTAAGAAATGGGCCAACTGGGTGAGTATGGCGTCTGATTTCATGGACAGATTCAGGTTTAACACAGAGAATGCGCCAGATGTCTTTTACATTCAGAACTTAAAGAAGAAGCCTACTGAGACCTTCCGCGAGTATGCTACTCGTTGGAAGTCAGAAGCAGTCAAAGTCAGGCCGACACTGGACAAGGAACAAATGAACAAGTTCTTCGTCAGAGTACAGGATTCGCAGTACTATGAAAGATTGATGGTTACTAAAAACCATAAGTTCTCTGATATCATCAAACTCGGAGAAAGGATCGAAGAGGGCATTAAGAGCAGGTAACAAACGTTGAGGCATTGCAGGCCACTAATAAAGCATTACAGTCAGGGGGTATATCGAAGAAGAAGGATGCGGGAATAGTCATGGTCACCCAAGGACCCAAAACTCCACTCATATATCAAACCTCCCCACTTACATACCAAACACCTCCACCCACATATCAACCCTCACCTCCCAGATACTCCCAACTAGCCACTACTTACCATACGTATAATTCCCAACCATCTCACTTCCAGTCACCTCTGACTCGTCCAAACTACCTAAGACCCCAACCTAATTTTGATCGTAGACCACCCAAACAATACACTGCCATTGTTTAACCCATTGACCAGCTATATGAAAGGTTAAAGGTTATTGGTTACGTCACTTTTATTCCTGTTGTATCCATGGAGAACTCATCCCAATAGGTCAACCAAAATAATATCTGTGCATATCATTCTAGCATGAAAGGGCACACCATTGACTAATG
Organism: Nicotiana undulata; assembly: GCA_005239495.1. Classification (NCBI taxonomy): domain Eukaryota; kingdom Viridiplantae; phylum Streptophyta; class Magnoliopsida; order Solanales; family Solanaceae; genus Nicotiana; species Nicotiana undulata. The sequence continues at coordinate 3,118 of ML243394.1, forward strand.
ACGAACACTGAAGGAAAAGATCCAGACCTTGAATGACAATAAGGTTATCCAGCCAAACAAAGCTACACCCAACGTCCGCAACAACCCCCTCCTAGATCATAGGGGTGAAGGTATCAATGTGATAGAGACTGATGAGGAATGGGATCCAGAGGGATCAATTGGACTTATCAAAGAGGGTGACAATCCCAAGAAACCCACAGTCACACTCAATCCCATTATAGTACAGATACAGCCGCCAGTGGAGGTTGAGATAGCACCGCCTGCAGCTGCACCTATTCCATTCGAGGTGGAAGTAGTCGCACCATTTATAGTGACTGTATCAACCACAATGCCTTTCGACACCAAGGCTGTACAATGGGATTATGTGGCTGAAGCTAGAAGAAAAGGAAAGACCAAAATGGAATAATCTGGCGATGCACAAGGGATGAACATAACAGGAAGAGTCTATACACCGGAGCATTTGGGAGAATCCAGCAAGAAGGCCTCTAACATACCGGCCATTATTAAAACAGGCCCAGATGACCTCTGGAGGAAAGTACAAGCAAGGGAGTACTCAGTCATCGATCATCTAAACAAGACTCCTGCTCAAATATCTATCATATCACTTCTACAGAATTCAGAAGCACACGGTAATGCTCTCTTAAAGGTGCTGAGTGAAGCATACGTACCTAACAACATCACCGGCAGAGAAATGGCTAATATGGTGGGGAAGGTGCTGGAAAGTCACAAAATCACCTTCCACGAGGACGAGCCGCCACCCGAGGGTTTGAATCACAATAGGGCATTGCATATTACAGTGCAATGCGAAGACAATTTCATTGCCAAGGTTCTGATCGATGGGGGATCTAGTCTCAATGTTTGCACATTGACAACACTGAAGAGGTTGGGCAAAGGCCTGTATGAGATACGAGAGGGGGCTATGAATGTGAAGGTATTTGACGGGTCTCAAACAGCTACCATTGGAGATATCAATCTCTGTCTACAGATGGGGCCTACATGGTTTGACGTCGAGTTCCATGTGTTGTACATATCTGCATCATACAATCTGTTATTAGGACGACCATGGATACACGTCGTTGGGGATGTAGCATCAACCTTTCATCAGGCAGTGAAGTTCGAGTGGAACCACCAAGAAGTGATTATCCATGGAGATTGGAGTAACCCCATTTACACCCGCCAGACCATCCCGGTGGTTGAAAATAGAAGAAGGCTAGGTGGAGAGACTTATCATCATATCGAGCGGGTCAACGCAATCGACAAAGATAAGTGGTGGGATAGTAAAATAGAAAGCATGATGAACTGGAGAGGGTATGAGCCTAGCAAGGGTCTTGGTAAAAATCTTCAAGGCATCACCAAGCCGATACAGCCAAAGCGCCATGGTACCACTTTTGGGTTGGGATATCGATACACCTGGCAAGAGTATAAAGATTGGTCACCACCATGGCATGGTCCATACTATCCACTTGAGCAGCCTATACCGCATCTGAGTCAGACTTTCCAACCAACCGACATCATATGGGGATCAGAGGAGGAAGAAGAATTGGCCGCCTTGAGAAACTTGTTCCTGGAAGATGATGACATGGATTGCTGCATAATTGTTGAAGAGGAGGAGGACGAGGAGGAAGGCCCTACTATCTGAGCTGTGGAGAGAGGATCATTCCTCAAAAATTGGACTATCAGACCATCTAGGCCCGACGAGTCCCGGGGTAGCAAGGCTGAACAACAATATTTATTTTACTTTCTGAAAAAAAATGATGATGATTTCCCCTTTTGCATTTTGTTTTAAATAATATTTCCAATGTCCCAAAACGTTGTTTTAATTATCGCATTTGTTTGATTCAATGAATTGATGTCTATTATTACCATTTTCTCTCATATCTTTATCTATACAGCATTACTATTTCCTGTCTCGATGAACTGACAACTGTGACATGTAATGAGACAACACAACAAAAGGATAGTGATTCGAAAGAAGAAGATGGCATACCCGAGGAAATCGTTAGAGAAGTAGAAGACTTTGAGAACAAGCCTAAGTCCAATCTGGACGAAACTGAAATAATCAACTTGGGAGATTTCGAAACTGTCAAGGAGACCTGCATCAGCATCCACATGTCGCCAGCAAAAAAAGAAGAGTACACACAGTTCTTGGAAGAGTATGAGGACATCTTTGCATGGTCATACGATGATATGACTGGGTTAAGTACATCTATTGTGTCTCACAAATTGCCCACAAACCCAATGTGTCCGCCAGTGAAGCAGAAACTCAGGAAATTCAAGCCTGATATGAGTCCGAAAATCAAGGAGGAGGTTACTAAAAAAATCAAGGACAAGGTCCTCAGGGTGGTGGAATACCCAACTTGGTTATCCAACATCGTGCTAGTTCTGAAGAAGGATGGGAAGGTCAGAGTCTGTTTCGATTATCGGGATCTTAACAGAGCCAGCCCAAAGGATGATTTCCCGCTTCCAAACATACACATCTTAATCGACAATTGTGCCAAGCATGAACTCCACTCATTTGTAAATTGTTTCATCAGTTACCATCAGATTTGGATGGACGAAGAGGACGTTGAGAAACTTCTTTCGTTACACCCTAGGGGGTGTACTGCTATAAGATAATGGCGTTCGGCCTAAAAAATGCTAGGGCCACCTACATGAGGGTCATGACTGCCATCTTTCATGACATAATACATAAGGAGATCGAGGTGTATGTGGAAGAAGTCATCATTAAATCCAAGAAGGTCGCGGATCATATAGCATATTTGAGGAAATTCTTCGATAGATTGTGGAAGTACAACCTGAAGTTAAACCCCGCAAAGTGTGCATTCAGGGTTCCTGCCGAAAGTTACTGGGATTCATCGTCAGCCGCCGGGGATAGAACTGGATCCATCAAAAGTCAAAGCCATCCAAGAGTTACCGCCACCGAAGAGTAAGAAGGATGTAATGAGTTTTTTGGGACGGCTAAACTACATCAGTCGATTCATAGCCCAATCCATAGTTATATGTGAGCCAATTTTCAATTTGTTGAAGAAAGATGTTGCAACTATTTGGACTGAAGATTATCAAAAGGCTTTCGACAAGATCAAGGAGTACTTATCAACACCACCAATCTTAGTCCCGCCAGAGCCAGGTAGACCACTGCTACTCTTGTATTGGTATTAAAGAGCTTCACGCGAGTAATAATTCTTGATGACTCAGCAGTCTATGTGGAGCAATGAAAATGCGACACCTGGACAGGACTCTACGAAGAGGTACGAGGAAAAGAAGCACGGCAAATCATACCCACGGGGTAATTAGCTACGGGAGTCTCAACCTAATTGAAAAGATGAAGAGACGCGGTTAGAATGTATCCAGGCGGAACAAAGGGCAGATTCAGAGATCTTCAATTAATGATCCACACGTTACACAACCTTCACGCAACAGTTACAGTTACTCATTGTAACGTTACATTAATGCCATAATTATCCATTAATGTAAAATCATTGAAAAAGGTAGATGTTATATTAAGAAATTCCCTATATAAGGGAATGAAATATAACTTGTAAAAGACATTCGAACTACTATTGATATACACTTTACTTTTCGTGCATCTTATTATTGTCCATTTACACATTTTATTTACAATTATCAGTCTTACCTTGGTTATCAGAAACCCGCGTTCTTCTTAAAAATAGCTTTGGTCAAAGGATCTAATTCTTTGGTTAAACAAATTGGTTCCGTTACTGGGAATCTGATAATCTTTGTTTTCTTTTCAAGAAATATCCTCTGAACTATGTCGAACTCCAACGAAAATAACCAACAAAGGGATGGAACTCCATCACCTTTAGTATCCCCACGAGGTCCAAGGGAACAATCCCAAGAAAGACCCAACAACAATAACAATGATAATGATCAAACAGTAGAGCAAGATCAGGTGAAGCAAATGATTACGGAGTATGTGGGCCAGGCTTTGCAAGAATTTGCGAGGGGGTTACCAGCCGCATCACCTGCACCACCCCCTAATAACACTATAACTGTGGAAAATCCTCAGTCTGGGTTAGCAAACTCAGGAAGTGGGGGTACTCTTGATGAATCTATTGAAGCGAGACCAGGTATGTCCAATAACTCTGAGTTACAATCTTTATTAATAACCTAGCAGAAACAAGTGAAGGAACAAAATGATCGAATCGAACAGATTCCTGGAGTACCACCTGTTATCAAAGGCATTGACGTTGATAGGTATTCTCAACAACCTTGGAAGAAGAGCGCAGCACCCCTGCCTATTCCCAAGAAATTCAAAATGCCTGATGTTCCTAAGTATGACGGGACAACTGACCCACGCGACCATGTGACTGCTTTTACCACTGGAGTAAAAGGAAACGACTTGACAAAACAAGAAATCGAGTCGGTCTTAGTCAAAAAGTTTGGAGAAACACTTACTAAGGGAGCGTTAACCTGGTACTCTCTTCTCCCTGAAAATTCTATTGATTCTTTTGCTGAGCTTGCAGATTCTTTCATAAAAGCGCATTCCGGTGAGCAAAATGTTGAAAAACAAATGGAAGACATATTCAAAATAAAACAAGGAGACACGGAACTGCTTCGTCAATTTGTAGACAGGTTTCAACGAGAAAGAATGATGCTACCAAGGGTGCCTGATAATTGGGCATCCATGGCATTTGCAAGCAATTTGAATGATAAAAGCTCATAAGCCACGAGAAGGTTCAAGGAAAGCTTGAGGGAATTCCTAGCTACAACATAGAACAACGTTTATAACAGGTACAGTACTAAGCTTCGTATAGAAGAAGATACAATTGCTCGTTCGAAGGATGAAGATCGTATCAGCTCGAGACATTCCGAATCTGAAAGAAGATCAGGTAAGAAAAGGTACGACCCTTATATGGGACCTTAGGGGCGAGAAACTCGTCCTAGGTTCGAAAACACTCAATCAGAATATAGACCATCAAGCAGAGATGCGGGATCATCCTCATCAAGATCCAGAAAGGATCGGGATGAACGAAATAGAGGTAATACACGAATTGGGTATCACACCTTCAATGTAAGTACTTCCGAACTAATTTCAGTATTAAGAAATATGGGTGATAAGGTTTGATGGCCCAAAGAAATGAGGTCAAACCCAAATAAAAGGAACCTAAATTTCTGGTGTGAATTCCATAATGACCATGGACACAGAACTGCAGATTGCAGATTTTTGCAAGGTGAGGTAGAACAATTATTGAAACAGGGCTACTTAACAGAATTGTTTAGTGAAAAAGGTAAGCAGGCATACATGAAGAACATGCAGGTGCCCCCAAAACCACCATATCCAAAACGAACCGTCAATGTGATACATGGAGGTGAAGAAGTAAACGGAGTGGTCTACAAAAGAACCACAAAGTTCACCATTACACACGGGAAGAGGGTTTGTGAAAACTTGGAAGCAGACAATATAACCTTTGATGATGCAGATATCAGCGAATTAATGCTTCCTCACAACGACGCTCTAGTAATATATTTACTTATTCATGACACTAACGTAAAAAGAGTGTTGATAGATCCGGGTAGTTCAGTCAATATTATTTTACTAAGAGTCGTTGAAGAAATGCTATTGGGGAATCAAGTAATCCAAAAGGCGCGAGCTATATCAGGGTTTGATAACTCCACAGTTATAACAAAAGGGGAAATTGAACTTAGCATTTATGCTGAGGGAGTAATCAAAAATACCAGGTTCCAAGTCATCGATACTGATATGGACTATAACGTAATCATGGGAAGGCCATGGATTCACGACATGAAAACAATACCATCCACCTTGCATCCGATAATTAAATTCTCTTCCGAATGGGGAATTCACCAGATTAGAGGCGATCAACAAATCGCGAGAAATATAAATTCTGTGGTACACTACAACATAAAAGTAGAGGTGGAAGAATCAAAAGATAAGGGAATCTCCCAAGCAAAAAATATTTCCCAAACAGGTATGGAAGAAATTACTACCCAAATAGGCACGGAAGATATTATTGCTAAAACAGGTATGGAAGAAGATGACCACGAGAAGGTGAATCAAGTCACCACAGAAGAGGTACTGAACCACACAGACGTAGATACCAGACCTGATGTCATTCAGGAACCAAAGGAAGATGGACACATCAAAACAACCACGGAAGAACTCGAAGTTGTCCCATTGCTCGAACAAAATCCCAAACAGAAAGTTCACATAGGCTAAGCCCAAGCCGAAGAGGTAAACTAATTGATTATTTAAAAGCTAACATAGATTGCTTTGCATGGTCCCATTCAGACATGACAGGTATACCTCCAGAAGTGATGACTCATAAGCTAAATGAAGATCCACCCTTCGTACCTGTTAAGCAGAAGAAAAGAAAACAAGGACCATTCAAGAACCAAGTGATCGACGAAGAGGTACAAAAACTCTTAAAATTGGCTCAATACGCGAGGTAACATACCCTAACTGGTTAGCTAACACTGTAGTGGTGCCTAAAAAGAATGGTAAATGGAGAGTATGCGTAGATTACACTAATTTAAATAAAAGCATGCCCTAAAGATTCATTTCCATTACCACATAGAGATCAAATGATTAATGCCACCGCAGGTCATGAATTGTTAAGCTTTCTAGATGCGTACTCTGGTTTTAATCAGATTAAAATGGATCCCTCAAACGAGGAAAAAACTTCCTTTATCAAAAACAAGGGGACTTATTGTTACAAAGTCATGCCTTTTGGCCTGAAAAATGTGGAGCCACGTATCAGAGGCTAGTGACCAAGATGTTCCAGGAACATATGGGAAGACGATGGAAGTTTACATCGATGATATGCTGGTGAAATCAACACATGCGGAGGATCATTTCCAGCACCTCTCTAGTACCTTTGAAATTTTACGGAAGTATGATATGAAATTGAATCCAGAAAAATGCGCCTTTGGCATAGAATCAGGTAAATTTTTAGGTTTCCTTGTATCAAATAGAAGAATAGAGGTAAATCCTACTCAAATTAAAGCTATAGAGGAAATACCTAATATACTTACGAACAAAAAGGAAGTTCAAAGATTAACAGGCAGAATTGCAGCTTTAGGAAGATTTATTTCCAAGTCTTCGGAGAAGAGCTTTAAGTTCTTTTCAGTTTTTAAACAGCAGAATCCATTCAAATGGACTGAGGAATGTCAACGGGCTCTCAAAGATCTAAAGGCTTATATTTCAAAAACCCCGTTGCTATCAAAGCCAAATGAGGGGGAAAAGTTGTATATCTATCTTGTCGTTGCAGAAATTGTCGTAAGTGCGGTACTGGTAAGGGAAGACAGAGGTAAACAATCTCCCATTTATTATGTAAGCAAGACTTTATTAGATGTTGAAACTAGATACCCACATCTAGAAAAATTAGCCTTGGCTCTAATCATGGCAGCCAGGAAATTAAGACCATATTTTCAATGTCATCCAATCACTGTCGTGACTTCGTATCCATTGAGAAATATTCTGCATAAACAGGAATTATGTGGAAGACTAGCTAAACGGGCTATAGAATTAAGCGAGCATGACACAGTATATCAGCCTAGGACTGCAATAAAGTCTCAAATTCTAACTGATTTCATCGCCGATTTTAGTAATAGCATCATCCCTGTAGTAGAAAAAGAGTTACAACTCTTTAATGGGACTAGCATATGGACCCTTTTCATTGACGGCTCTTCCAATATAAAAGGAGACGGCTTAGGCATAGTCTTAATACCACCCACGGGTGAAAAGACACGGCATGCTATTAAATGTTATCCCATAACTAACAATGAAGCAGAGTATGAAGTTGTCATTGCAGGACTTGAACTGGCACGAGAAATCTCAATTGAGCAAATCGTGATTAAAAGCAACTCCCAGGTGGTAGTAAATCAGATGCAGGGGACTTATATTGCTAGAGAGACTCGGATGCAACAGTATCTGGAAAAGGCACGAGATCTCGTAAGGCAGTTCAAATCATGGAAGGTTAGGCAAATACCTAGAGAGGAAAATGCGGAAGCGGAAGTAACAAATAAAGACAATGCAATTGTCGTCCACCTGTTTCATTCAGCAATTGACCAGGACAAAAATGAGGTAACTTTTAACAATTTAATCTGGGATTGGAGAAACCAAATTTTAAATTGTTTGCAGAATGGCACCGTACCTGAAGACAAAAAAGCAGCTCAAGCACTTCGCCGAAAAGTTGCAAGGTACTGCATCATTCGTAATTCTCTCTATCGCAAAATGTTCGGAGGACCCCTAGCGAAATGCCTCGGACCAAATCAAACAGAGTCGTGATGAAGGAAGTACACGAAGGACACTTTGGAAATCACGCAGGGGCGAGATATTTAGTCAAAACCCTAATCAGAGCAGGGTATTACTGGCCCAAAATGGAAGAAGAGGCTGAAAGCTTCATAACTAAATGCGACAAATGCCAGCGATTTGCTAACAACAGTCATCGACTGGCAGAGCTATTACACCTAGTGATATCGCCATGGCCATTCATGAAATGGGGGATGGACATAGTGGGGCCCCTTCCCTCGGCTAAAGGAAAGGTACGGTTCTTACTCGTGTTAACTGACTATTTCACAAAATGGGTGGAGGCAGAAGCTTTCAAACAAGTGCGAGAAAAAGAAGTAAAAAGCTTCATATGGAGAAATATAATATGTCGATTTGGAATACTGAAGGAGATCGTATGTAATAATGGCCCACAGTTCATAGCTCGCAAATCATACAATTTCTCGAAATCTGGCAAATCAAACGAATTACTTCATCGCCATATCACCCCGTGGATAATGGGTAAGCTGAATCAAAAAATAAAGTCATCATCAATAACCTAAATAAACGATTGGAGAAAGCCAAGGGAAATTGGCCGAATGAATTACCGGCAGTGTTATGGGCTTACAGAACGACTTCAAAAATAGCCACGGGAGAAAATCTATTCGCGCTTGTTTATGGCTCAGAATCTTTAATACCGGTGGAGATTGGCGAACCAAGCATAAGATTTACAACAGCCATGGAGGATGCAAATAACAACGAGTTAAGGACCAATCTAGATTTGCTCGAGAAAAGAAGAGAAGTTGCGTTAATACGTATGGCAGCTCAAAAACAAATCATAGAGCGTTATTACAACTGGAAAGCTCACCTTAGATATTTCAAAATTGGGGAATTCGTTCTTAAAAAAGTCTTCCAATCAACAAAAGAAGTTGGTGCAGGAAAGCTAAATCCAAATTGGGAAGGACCTTACAAAGTCCGAGGCATCGTTGCGAAAGGCGCTTATGAGCTGGAGGCTATGGATGGCAGGATCTTACCAACCAGCAGGAACGCCATCAGTTTGAAGAAATATTATTTCTAAGGAAAAGTAATACCCGCGATCAGGTATCGCCATTCGATTTTACTTTTGTACAGTTAAAATTTTACTAACCGTTTTAGATGATAGGGAAAAATCTAACCCATCACCAGATGATGATATTAGACCTGCAAAGACGCGAGGAAGTAACTGAATTCCTGATCTAGGGTTACACTTTCTGATGGACATTTTAAAAGGGTTAAGCAGTCATCCTCTAAAAATTATATACCTTCGAGTCTCGTATGTTTTTCCTTTTCAGGAAAAGGACCACAAGGAAGGATTAGTCAAGTGCTCGAGATTTCATTCTTTAAAGCTCAAACACTTGGGGGACTATACAGTATGGAAGGCAAAGACGAAGCAAAGAAGACTATCAAAAAGTCAAAGCTCGAGCCTGAAGATCCATCATCCCAACGAGTCAAGTGATACGAGGAAAATCAAAAGAGCCAAAGACTCAAAGCACAAAGCCTGATTCAAAAAACCTTCGAACATGTTCATAAATGTAAACAAACGTTCAGGTTAAAAGGCAAAATATTAGTTACGAGAGAGAAATGCACATCTTTGTACTTATTCAGAAAACTGTTGTAACTAAAAACTGTTATGGATAAATATCATTATCTTTGTACTTATTCAGAAAACTGTTGTAACTAAAAACAGTTATGGCTAAAGATCATCATCTTTGTACTTATTCAGAAAACTGTTGTAACTGAAAACAGTTGTACTCGTGCAAAAGCCGTTGTCAATAAAAACAGTTACGGATGGAAGATCATTATCCTTGTATCTATTCAAAAAACCGTTATAAACAAAAAATAGTTACGAATGAAAAAGCATTACCCTCGTATTTATTAAAAATTGTTGTCAATGAAAATAATTACGGGTAAAAACCCATACAAAAACGGTTACAAACAAAAACGGTTATTCCTTGTATTAACTCAAAAAAACTATTTCACAAGAAAAACAGTTACGAAATACAAGATTACATCAAACTTGTTAAAATAAAACAGTTGCAACATGAGTTTTAGACGATACTCAAACACATGTTAAATGCTACGAAAGTTCAAACACAAAAACTTTCTTCAGAAACATTGTTAAACATGTGAAAAATTCCTATCTCTCTATTGCATTTTTACCATTATGAAGTTGAGACATCTTCTTCATTAAGTGTCGATCAAAAAAGGGCCCTCTTTCACAAACCGTACTTACTACAAAAAGGTATGAATAATCTAAGCATTTGATATACAAAACTCAGAGGTAAAACTAAACCTCAAAAATTAAGCATGCAAAAGACTTAAAGAGTGAAACAGAAACTACAATCAAAAGTCATACTTGCATTAATATTTTAACGGCTAAGTAAACTAAGTACTAACTTATACTTAGCCGTATTAAGTTTTTATACATTGAGGTGCCCCTAAGTTTTCATTTGGGGACTTAAAAGGATCCAAACTTACCCCCGATGGGACTGGGGGTAACCACCAATTGAAACAAAGAAAAAAAAAGGGGAACCAATATCTTAAACTTCTTCGGATGGGGGATTGACTTCACTGGAAGGAGGAGCAGCTTGGGGTGAAGAGACTTGAGCAGCAGGAGCCTCACCTTTATGTGAATAGATATTTTGACCTTGTTGAGACTTCTCAATGGACTCCTTGATTTTTGCAATTTCAGCATTAAGGTCAAAACCCTCTCGGCTCATTTCAGTCAATGTGTCGAGACGAGAGTTCATATACGCCCAACTGACATCGACAACTGCCTTGTCTTCAAGAACCTCGTAACCTTTCTCCCACAGCACAATCTCGGCTCTTAATTCATCCCTCTCAGCTACGGCAACATCATTAGAGGCCCTTAAAGGAGCGAGAGACCTTTCTAGAAGTTGAACATTTTCGAAAGAGTTGCGAAGATCCTCCTGAGTCTGGGTAAGTGATTGCACAAGTTCTCCCCAATACTCCTCCTTTTGGTCTAGTAGGGCCTTCAAGCTCCTAATATCTTCAGAGGCACGGGACAGCTGCTCTTCAAATAAGGACTCTAGGACGTTCTTATCCTTGCCTGCCTGATCAGAAGATGCCTTCTCCACGGCCAACTCTATTGTCATGACCCTCACTTGTTGCTCCAAGGTACATTTTTCTTCTTCTACAGTCTCCATGTCGAGCCTTAAGCTTTCATACTGCTCTTTCCAGTTATCTTCTTCAGCATGCCACTCCTTTACTTCCTGCTCCGTATGAGAAACCCTCTTCATAAGCTCTGTGCCTATAAGATTGATCTACAAAAGAAAATCAATTAGATACGGTAAGTACGTTTACAAGAATGAATGAAATAAAATGCATTCTACCTTTAAAGAAGTATGCACGATCTCATTAGACCATGTAAGGGAATTGTGGCTATCAAGCTTAGCTCTCTCTGTCGGACCTATCAACGGTTTCAACCACACATCAGGCTGGCCAGACTTTTTAAAGAGGCTACCCTCTACCGGTACTTCTATCATCACCCGCCTCATCTCCCTACTGGAAGACCCTACTTCTGTAATAGAAGGCACGGAAGCAGGAACAGATGCGGGAGCCACGGGCCAGGAAGTCTGAGGGGCCGAAAAAGCCACAGAAGCAAGAATAGCCTCGGGAGCAGAAGAAATAGCTGGAACGGTTGAGGGAAGTTCTCTAAGAGAAGGAGAGAAAATAGCCAGGGGAGCTTCATCAGCAACAGGACCAAAACCCTCACGGAATAAAAGATCAACAGATTCACGCACGGGAGAGAGAGTAGAATCCTCAAGGGAAGAAAATTCAACTTCAGGCACGGAAGGCTCAATGACAGGAGACTCGTCGTCTGATACCACCTTCCTTCTCCGTGACTTATGGACTAAAGAGCCCTCCTCTTCCTCCTCATCTTCTGAGGTCCTTGAACCACCTGTTTTTCTCTTTGAAGAAGAAGAGCCTGAAATGATCTCCTGGGCCTGAGCTAAAGACAACTTGGGAACAGACGTTGCAGAAACTCCGCGAGCGGGAAACCCTGTCAAAAGAAAAGGATTAAATGATGCTCAAAGGAAGGAAGAAGTGCAAACAAAAACTTCACTTACCGTAAGTCTTAACTCTCCAACCAAACCTCCCGGATAGGTACTTCCATGAACGTTCTTCTAACGGAACGGTTAACAAAAGCTTTTCTACCCAGTCTCGGAAACCGGAGACATTCTCGACGGTTCACATGATTACTGCAAAAAGAAGAAACAACTACGGTATTGATAAAATATCTAAAGCAAAAAGTAAGGAATGTGAGCAAAAATGTACTCACGTGCAAGATTCCACTTATCAGGGAAGGGAAAATTCTCTTCACCTACTAAACCAGCAGTAGGAACAACAACATACCGAAGAAACCAACCTCGATCCTTATCATCGTCAGGAGTCACTAACACCCTTTTACTCCTAGCAGCCAGGGTAAAAATTCCTTGGCGAAACAGCATTGGAGAATAGAGGTGAATAAGATGAAGAAAGGTAAAGGGTACCGAATCTAAGGTAGCCAAATATCTAAGACATGCAACGACTCATCATACAAGAGGACCGACTTGTCCCAAGCAAATTTTGAAAAATTGACATAACTCGATGATAACTGGGTCGATGGGAGGCTTGAACCCTAATGTAAAGGGATAGGTATAAACAAAATAATACCATGTCTTGTAAGACGTTATTCTTTTATTTCTATTTGGAACGACGACAGGAAAATCGGACCTCCAATAACAGTCCCTGCATATAAGAGAAATTAAACCTTCAGTGATCTGGGTAGGGTACTTGTCATCCCTATCAAGAGACGACAATTAAGAAAGCTGATCTTTAAGGGCCTGACTATCCCTAGCAAAGGTGAATTCCACATGTACTATTTCATCGACCCTCGGTTCACGCGAAGGTTCGTGATGTTCTCTAACATTGGACGAAGATCTAGAAGCCCTAGCCCTCGGAGAAGTTAAGGATCTAGAAAAAGGAGGGGAAGTAATTTGAGAAGAGGAAGAACCCCTTGAAGGAGTAGAACCTAAATTCCTCAACCTGCCGCCTCTCCTACTCCGTGTCGGAGAAGAAGATGGAGTCAAATCATCTACATTTATGACTCTCTTAGATTGGTTTGAGGAAGACATATTTACAAAGACAAGAAAAAGTTCTTTACAAATAAAGTTTGGAAGTTAGAAGTTTTTCGTGAAAGTAAAGAAAAGGGTATTTATATTCGAAGACAACCGTCAAAAATGGGAAAAAACAATGAGGTGAAAGCCATAATTAAAGGTGTCACTTCGTGACTGATGCAGCCTCAAAAAGCCCTAAAAGGCGCTGAACAATTGCAGCACCAATCCGGAAATGCCACATGGCATAAGAATTAAATGGAAGTGACAAGTGACGCCTACGTACAGAGAAAGATGCAGTGTTTCGAGTGAAGCGACGGCAAAATATTTCCGCCATAAATGAGTATCCATTTACCAAATATTAATCGATAAATAAATGGTAAGTGGGGCGACTATCTGTATTGGTAAAAAAGAGCTTCACACGTGTAATAATTCTTGATGACTCAGCAGTCTATGTGGAGCAATGAAAATGCGACAGCTGGATAGGACTCTACGAAGAGGTACGAGGCAAAGAGGCACGACAAATCATACCCACGGGGTATTTAGCTACGGGAGTCTCAACCTGATTGAGAAGATGAAGAGACACGGTCAGAATGTATCTGGGAGGAACAAAGGGCAGATTCAGAGATCTTTAATTAATGATCCACACGTTACACAACCTTCACGCAACAGTTACGGTTACTCATTGTAATGTTACATTAATGCCATAATTAGCCATTAATGTAGAATCATTGAAAAAGGTAGACGTTATATTAAGAAATTCCCAATATAAGGGAATGTAATATAACTTGTAAAGAACATTCGAACTACTATTGATATACACTTTATTTTTCGTGCATCTTATTATTGTCCATTTACACATTTTATTTACAATTATCAGTCTTACCTTGGTTATCAGAAACCCGCATTCTTCTTAAAAATAACTTTGGTCAAAGGATCTAATTCTTTTGTTAAACAACTCTACCTTGCAGTGCTAGATGGAGCTTTCGACTGCGTTCTGGGGCAGCATGATGAGACAGGGAGAACAGAACAGGCTATCTATTACCTTAGCAAGAAATTTACTTTGTATAAAGCATGGTACTCTCTGCTGGAACGTACCTGTTGCGTTATGACCTGGATAGCTCAGAAGCTGAGGCATTACTTCTGTGCCTACACAACATATCTCATATCAAGGATGGATCCCTTGAAGTATATCTTTCAGAAACACATGCCCACCAGCAAGCTAGCTAAGTGGCATATCTTGTTAAGTGAGTTCGATATTGTTTATGTGACTCCGAAAGCAGTCAAAAGACAGGCACTGGCAGATCATCTTGCTGAAAACCCCGTGGGAGGAGAATACGAACCCCTAAAAATGTATTTTCCCCATGAAGAGGTACTATTCATAGGAAAAGACAGTGTTGAGACCTACGACAGTTGGAGTTCTTTGACGAGGCGGCAAATTTCAAAGGAGTCGGCATTGGAGCCGTTTTGGTGTCAAAAACTGGTCAACATTATCCGGTATCTGCAAAATTCAGATTTCTCTGCATCAACAACATGGCAGAGTATGAGGCTTACATACTAGGACTCAACATGGCCACCGACATGAATATTCAAGAGTTTCTGGTAATCGGTGATTCAGATTTGCTTGTGCACCAGGTATAAGGAGAATGGGCCACCAATAATTCCAAGATAATTCCATATCTGCACCATGTGCAGGAATTGAAGAAGTGGTTCACAAAGATAGAATTTCGGAATGTTCCTAGGATGCAGAACGAGTTCGCCGATGCACTGGCCACTTTGTCCTCAATGATATAGCATCCAGACAAGAACTTCATTGATCCTATCCCAGTAAGGATCCATAGTCAACCGGCATACTTGTATTGGTAAAAAAGAGCTTCACACGTATGATAATTCTTGATGACTCAGCTAGTTACGTGGACCAAGGGAAACTTGACAGCTCGACATGATTCTATAAGGAGGTGCAAGGCAAAGAGACATGGCACGATATACCTACGGGGTAATCAGCTACGGAAAACTCAACCTGATTGAGATGAGGAAGATACACGGTCAGAATGAATCCGGACAGAGCTACAGGCATATTCAAAGATCTTCAATTAATGATTCATACGTTACACAACCTTCACGCAACAGTTACGGTTATTCTTTGTAACATTACATTAATATAATAATTAGTCATTAATGAGTTATCATTGCAAGAGGTAGACGTTATACCGAAGAACTCCCTATATAAGGGAATAAAAGTTAACTTGTAAGGATCATCCGAACTACGAACATAATACACTTTACTTTTTTGTGTGTCTTATTATTATATATTTACTTACTCATTTGTAATTATCATTATTTCTTGATTATCAGAAACCCGTGTTCATACTAAAAATAGCTTTAGTCAAGGGATCTAATTCTTTGGTTAAATAATATTGTGCTCATGTTGAAGAAGAAACTGACGGGAAACCTTGGTTCCACGACATCAAGGAATATTTGGCAAAAGGAAAATACCTGGAGCATGCGAACCATACTCAGAAACGCACACTTCGGAGATTGTCCAACAATTTCTTCCACAACGGAGGAATCCTATATAGAAGGACTCCTGATTTGGGGCTATTGAGGTGTGTCGATGCAAAGGAAGCTTCTAAGTTGCTTGAAGAGATACATGCCGGGACATGTGGCTCGCATATGAATGGCTTTGGATGACCATGGAGACAGATTGCATCCAGTATGTCCGAAAATGCTACCAATGTCAAGTACATGTAGATATGATAAAGGTTCCACCGAATTAACTCAATACAACGAGCTCACCTTGGTCATTCGCCGCTTGGGGAATGTATGTCATTGGTCCAATCGAGCCCACCACCTCAAATGGGCATCGGTTCATCTTGGTAGCTATTGATTACTTCACCAAATGGGTCGAAGCAGCTTCTTACAAATCACTGACTAAGAAGGTCGTGGCAGATTTTGTCCGCGACCGAATTGTTTGTCGGTTCGGAGTTCCGGAGTCTATCATCATTGACAATGCCGCCAATCTCAACAGTGGCTTGATGAAGACCATATGTGAGACTTTCAAAATCAAGCACAATAATTCCACAGCATATAGACCTCAAATGAATGGAGCCGTAGAATCCGCCAACAAGAATATCAAGAAGATACTGAGGAAAATGGTGGAAAATCATAAACAATGGCACGAGAAGCTACCATTCGCTTTACTGGGATACCGTACCATAGTCCGCACATCAACCGGGGCAACTCCCTACTTGCTGGTTTATGGTACTGAAGTTGTTATTCCCGCCGAAGTGGAGATTCCTTCCTTGAGAATCATACAAGAACCTAAGCTCAGCGACGCAGAATGGATAAGGAGCTATTATGAGCAGCTAGCCCTCATAAACGGAAATAGAATGAATGCAGTATGTCACGGAAAACTTTATCAAAACAGAATGTCCAGAACCTTAAACAAAAGAGTTAAGCCGAGATAGTTTACACCGGGGCAGCTGGTGTTGAAGAAAATCTTTACGCATCAAGACGAAGCTAAAGGGAAATTCTCTTCCAATTGGCAAGGTCCTTACATGGTTCACATAGTATTGACAAGAGGAGCCCTCATACTTGCAGAAATGGATGGAGAAGTCTGGCCAAAACCAATCAATTCAGATGCAGTCAAGCGATACTATGTGTAACTGTTTATGTTTTCGCAAATAATGTAAATTGAACTACGCTCGGCCTGATTCCCGTTTAAGATGGGATACATAGGAAGCCATGTTCAGTCATAATTCAATAAAATTTCTATTTTCCCCCAATATCAGAAACTGGGGCAGAATTTTGAGGAGGATCCTCAAAATTCCGAAGCAAGTTCAACCGATCGCAGCATATACAACAGTTAGAAATGCTTGTTCATTTAACTGGGGCAGAATTTTGAGGAGGACCCTCAAAATTATATAGAGAGAGAGGTCGCAATGTCTCGGATCATGTCACAGTCACTGGTTCATCTAAACCAATTTCTAAAAAAACATATTTTACTATGTCTTTGAAAACTATGCATGCTTGCTTTTGAAATAACTTTGTTTAGAAAACGCTAACCCCAATGATTTGAATAGGATCTCCAAACCAAGAAAAGCAAGTCAAGCAAACAGAGGCACGAATCGACCTCCCTCTTTCAGAACTCACGATTTTTCTTTGAATGCAGGAACAAGGAATATACACGCCTCGAAATCACAACCTTCATAGCAACATCGACACTGAATCTACTCCCAGCTAAGAAATACTCTGCCATCATCTGCTATCTTCTTTATTTGCATGGGACTAAGACATGTCCCAAATCGTGTATGAGGCTAAGCCATACCTCTCTATCTACATAAGGCTAAGCTCTGCCTTCAATTTGCATGGGACTAAGCCTTGTCCCGAATTTCTGCATGAGACTAAGCTCTGTCTCCATCTTGCATGAGGCTAAGACATGCCTCCTACTTACATAAGGGTAAGGATTGCCTTCTGCTTGCATGAGACTAAGTTATGTCTCGATCTTGCATGAGTCTAAGCCCTGCCTCATATCTGCATAAGGCTAAGCATTACCTTCTATTCGCATGGGACTAAGCCATGTCCCGAATTTTTGCTTGAGACTAAGCTTTGTCTTGAACTTGCATGAGGCTAAGCCCTAACTCCTATCTACATAAGTCTAAGCATTGCCTTCTACTTGCATGAGACTGAGCTCTATCTCGATCTTGCATGAGGCTAAGCCCTACCTCTCTATTTGCATAAGGCTAAGCTCTGCCTTCAATTTGCATGGGACTAAGCCTTGTCCCGATTTTTTTTTGCATGAGACAAAAGCTCTGTCTCAATCTTGCATAAGGCTAAGCATTGCCTTCTATTTGCATAGGACTAAGCCATGTCCCGAATTTTCGCATGAGACTAAGCTCTGTCTCGATCTTGCATGAGGCTAAGCTCTGCCTCCTATCTGCATAAGGCTAAGAATTGACTTGTACTTGCATGAGACTAAGCTCTGTCTCGATCTTGCATGAGGCTAAGCCCTGCCTCTCTATCTGTATAAGGCTAAGCTCTGCCTTCAATTTGCATGGGACTAAGCCTTGTCCCAGATTTTTTTTGCATGAGACTAAATCTCTATATCAATCTTGCATAAGGCTAAGCATTGCCTTCTATGTGCACGGGACTAAGACATGTCCCAAAATTTACATGAGACTAAGCCATGTCTCAATCTTTGCATGGGACTAAGCCTTGTCCCAAACTTTTCATGAGACTAAGTGTTGTCTCTCTGCACTATCTATATTCTCTTCTTTCGGGCTAAGCTTTGCCCTCAACTTCATACAAGACTAAGCCTTGTCTCATTGCTCTTGACATCATATTGTTGCATCTCATGGGCTGAAATATCGCCAACTTGTCCGAAGGCATCATAGTCAAAAGGCATCATCCTCATAGCCGGAAGACACCATGTCATGGCCCGAGGATCTCTCAAATTTGCATATCATTATTCAAAGGCGTCATGGTTCGGAGGCACCATTTTCATGGCCCGAGAACATCACCTCATGGACTGTGAGTCCCTCAATGAACAGTTCATGGCCCGGGACATCATGGTCTAAGGACGTCATCCTCAATTGTCCAAAGACGATTTCCATGGTCCGAAGGGAACTTGCATCATGTTTAAATCTACGCACAGATATATTCTTGTAGAACATCTTTACTTGCAGGTAACCCAACGAGCAACCATCACCCCAACAGGAGCAATCCTTCTCAAGTTCCTTCATACTGTCTCAAACTTGACCACAACCATTTTACCGATCCCACAATCTTGCGTCCGTCCTTGCGGTAACTTCGTCGGTATATTTCGTCGATGAATCCAAAACTACACACGGCATGATTACTGTAAAACCAGGGATATGTAGGCAGCTCGGAAGCCGGAGCGAGGCCTAAGTCTCTCAAACCACCCTACTCGGTCAAAATTGGCCATCATATTTTTACCCGACAACTCTTTCATCCTTCCCGGGTAAAGAGGGACGGTTGTTGATACCCAATTTTTCCCTATAATATTTTCAAAATGCATATATACCTCCAAAACTATGCATTAGCATCAATTAATATTTTTCTATAATTTCTGCATTTTTAAGGATTTTTATTAATTTATCCCAGTATTTTTAATATATGAATAATTACTAATTGCATCACAAATGACTTTATAACAATTTCATGAATTTATTATACCATTTATATTTTTACTAAGCTTTAATCATTTTAAAAATAGCCACATTTATATTTTTGGGTTACAATTGCAATAACTTTGCAATTATAGCTCATGTATGCATTATTACATTATTTTACCAGAAAATAGCTTGTTGCATTTTTAAAATATTGAGTAATTGTTTTAAAACATTTCTATTCATGAACATCATTTTTATAATCTGTTAATTATTTTTATAAATTATTTTTATCAAATAATTGGGTATTTAACAAATAGCCCTCTATAATTTCTTTAATTTTTTTCGGACCTAACCCCTCAAATATTAGCCCAAACCCCTTAAAAAATCAGCCCAATTCACCCTCAGGCCCCACCTATACCTGCCCGACACAATAACCCCGTTTAATCGTGGAGTCCACAATAAAACTTACCTTTTTTAATCTCTAACCAACCCTAACCCCTCCCTCATCTCTCATTCTGCCGTCATTGGTTTCCCTAACCTCTCCAATTATCTCTTGACCTACCCCTAACCCTAATCGCCGTCACCGGCGAAAAGCTCCTATTTATGGAGATTCTGAGTATTCTCCGACCATTACCAACCGTTTATGCCTCCTGGCTGTTTGATTACATGGATCCTTAGAAGAATCTCATGGAGATTCAACTTGTTCTTGCCTGAAACTTGTTTACTATCCTGTCTAGGGCCATTTTCATTTGTGAGTACAGATTTCCTGTTGTTTTTAGTTTGAATCCATGGGTTTTGACCATGTCTCTTTCATCTGTTTTTAAAAACCCTAGTTTCATTACTATTCGAATCTGTTCAGATCTCTATAGATCTGAAATGATTCGAGTATTATCGGGTGTTTTCTTTTGAAAATCTTTGTTTTAGTTAGTTGCTTCGATTTTATTCACTCTTTCTGAAATTAGGGTTCATCCCAGACTTTCTTCAAAGGTTTTTCTAACTTTTCAGTGTTTAAACTAGTTGTTCTTCACTATATTGACTAATTCTCGTGTATTAAACCCTAGATATTTCTGGTGGAAACACTGATTTCTTCAAAATATTTCGTTATTATGTTTATTTCTGTGAACTAGTCGTATTGATTGATTTCTATTAGGGATTTGAACAATATTTCTTGTTAAATCAGTATTCTTTGAGATTTTTACTGATTGATTTCCATTAGGGATTCGAATAATTGTCCTGTTAAAATCAGTACTTGCTGGGATTTTTACTTGTTTCCTTTTTGTGACCTTGAGTAATTTTACTTGCCTTAATTAATTACCAGTATGGTTTGGGATTTTACTGACTCCATATATGGTATGATATTGATTTATTACCTTAAGTTGAACCTCGGTTCTGACCGTTAATTGACTCTCCCCAATTAAAGGGGTCTTTTCGGATTTTTCTATTGGAATTGATTCTATAATTGGTTGATTGATTCTAATTGACTGAACTGTAATTTCTTTTACCTTATTTGTTTTACTCCCTAAGTGCTATATATACACTCTCACTCCGCCTCTTCAACACACGAACAATAGTTCAAACACACACACATACACAAAACTTTACTCTCATCTCTCTCTCTCTGCTACTTGTGTTCATTGCTTGTCTAGCCGGCTGAAAGCCAAGGCTAGACTGTTGAATCCTGCCTACTTTACCTTCTGTTTTTCTTCCTTTAACTGGTATGTTTCTACTCCTAATGCCGTTCATTCTACTATGAAGTTCAAATTTGTGTGTTCTTTGTTGCTTTATTTCAGTTAAGCCCATGTCTCTTCTGTATTAGATTAATTACTACATGTTTAACTATGTGTACTTCCATGTTAATCACTTTAATCAATATGTTTACTTCAATGTTCAAATTCCAATCTATACTGCTTATTGCTACATGTTTATTTATGTGTTTAAAACGCAATCTTCCTTGTTTATTGCCTTAGGCCAGCATGATTGTTTTGTGTTTCAGACTCCTATTTTTCTGTCTAAATTGGTATGACCAATTCTGTGAAGTTAAACCCTTGTCCTCTCTAGCATGACCATTCCTACACTTAGTTTCTATGTTTTACTGTCTATTGTTACTAGTTAACATAACTACTTTAGCATTAAGTATGGTTGTTAGACCTATGATGTTCCTGTCTAGACTCTAAGTCAGTATGTTGTATCCTAGTATGTTGTTGTGAACTTGGTTATTGTAGAATGTCAATCTACCCCTGCCTGCTCTATGTCCCTATCAACTAGCATGCTTTCCTATCACCTTCTTCCTATGTGCTCCTGATTCAGACTTCCTATGTTTCCAACCCCTGCTCCCTTTTGTGTAACCGTTTGTTCTCAACATGCCATATGTTCACCTAGAGTTAATTAACAAACTGAGTTGAATCGGGGCAATATGAAGCTTTGTGACTGTGTTCCTACTTGTTGTTGTTTGTTGAACCTTTCTTTTCTCAGAATGTTTTTAAATTATTTTCACTCCTAATATGTTTTCTAAACTATTTCCATTCCTAAAGTATTTTCAGTTTTAAACTATTCTACTTATGGTGTGTTTTCTTAGAGTTATTCCTACTCTTTCAAGCACTCTCTCTCCTACTCTTAGAATACTTAGGATTTTGCCCCTCCAGTGTGTGTACTGCCTAGGAGTATGTAAGATTCTTCCGAACTCTGGCACACTGGGGCTGGACCTTTCACACTGCACAATAATTACTTCTCTTTAAAAGGATCTTGGTGTGAGCATTGTCCGGGGTCTTTGAGGCCCTTGGGAACTTTGACACACCAGGATACCCCCTCTTGGACACTATGAGATATGGTACTTTGGACTGTTTGAAGGACTGGTTTGCCAGGTTCACTTTGGGCCTATCCAGGCTCCCTATAGTATAGCATTACTTATTTCTGTAATTCATTTATGGTATGTAATAATAATTCTTGTAAACAGATATTAGGGATATTAGTAAAAAGGGAGGGATTTTCATATGATTTTTGTGGGGAAACCGGGTAGAAATCATGCCTTTAGGATTATTATGACTATTTGCTTGCATTAGAAATCATGTTCTTAAGATTATTATGACTATTTGCTTGCATTATAAACCATGCTCTTAGGATTGTTTGTCATACTAGAAAATGTGTTTATAGGTGCATTACATCATTTGTTTCTAGAACTTTTGCTTTCTAAAAGTTCTGCATAATCATGTCCGCTTAGAAATTCTGTCACTAAGTTGCTGCTAATCCTTCCTAATAATCACATTCATTCTCTTATGTGCATTAGAAACTATGCTTTATGATTTTTATTGCACTTGCCTAAATACCCTGCCTATATCGTATAAAATCAGTAACTACTATGTCTATAAGAGTAGGTTTAAAAGCAGTCCCAACATAGCATGTTTATAAAAATAAGTGTATAAAAATTAGTCTTGTAATGTTCAGCACCTAGACAACATGCCTATAGGGTATAATGGATCAAATTGTCTGTTCAAAATTGTTTGTTTACTAAGACTCTGATTAATAACTAGCTACCATGTCTATAAGACATCTCATATCCACGCCTACCCAAAATGATAAAACTATGCTTTGTTTAATTACTTGTGAACTACCCAAATTCAGCAAGCCCTAAAATCAGTAGGCAAACTGATTAGGTCCCTCACCGCCTTGATTTGATAGAATTCTACATATGTTCTGTTTTCATGTTCACTTAGATATCCTGCTATAGGAGTTTTAATGTGTTTGAAATCTTGTTGTTTGAGACGTGCAAATTACTTGCTTATTTGTGGAGGTAAACATGAGCCCCCCTTAATTGTTCCTTTACTTGACAGTCCAACTTGTTTTAATTGTCGCTTAGCTTTTCTCCTTTTAAGCACTCTTAGGAGAGTGTAGAAATGCCCCAATTAGAGGTCCTAAACACCTCCAGGACCATAAGTAAAGGACTGGTAATGCACGCATAGAGTACGTTTAATTAGAATCGTTTATATAACCACCAAGGCGAGGGTAATTGGGTAGTAAAAGGATATGATGACTTGTGCGCTAATGCCACGTGTAACACCTCTCATTGAGAAAATTTTATCGGGTATTGCACAGATATGATCATCTAGGCTAATAAACCTAGGACCTCTCCTATTCTTGTTTTAATAATCCATATGTGCTTAAAATGCTTTATTTGCTTAATGACTAATTCACAAAATGAGTTTGGCCGGGACCCACCATTGTGGACCTCGAGGGGTGCCTAACACCTTCCACTCAAGGTAATTTCAAGCCCTTACCCAATCTCTGGTAACGCAAATCGGTTTATATGAGTTATTTGCAATAGGTGCCCTAACGCACCTTAAATCCGTTAGGTGGTGACTTTTCAATTTCTATACCCATTTCTCAAAAGGAAATGAGTTGTCCCAAAGAATGTCGAAACCCTGACTCCGCTGAAAAGAGGGGGGAAAAGGGAGGCGCGACATCCATTCTCTGTCCAAATTGTTTTTTGCAGATGTACAATAGATTGGCCTTAGTCAACCTACACTATGTAATCGAGGCTGAGGTTTATGCCCTCCTCCGTGTGATTATTATTTTTGAAATACACAGGTTAGAGTCATGCCCATGGGCAGATTTAGGGGGGAGGAAGGGGGTAACTTATAAGTAACGTTTACGTAGTTTCTTAATGCCCATTTTACTTTAAGAAATCGTTTCCCATGTCCAAGATAAGTGATTTTTTAATTGTTTTCACACAGATTAAGAAATTCACCTTTTAACATTATATAGCAATGAAATTGACCATATTAACCTTTACTATCCCTTTACATAAACACCCTAACACATACTCTAACATTATTTACTCCAAGGATAATATAGGGGGGAAAATTAATTCATTCTTGAAATATGAAAAAATTACTTATTTTGGACCACAGAAAAAGGGACAAAAAATCACTTATTGTGGACCGGAGGGAATATCAGATAAGAAATTTAGATTTTTTCCAAGAGAAAAAGAAAGAAAAGAAAATTCAAGTAAATAACAAGAGTAGGAAACAACTCCAATTAACACGATAATCTATATCTTGATTTCATATATGTAACTACAAACCCAAAGCAGTAGTAGTTCGACACAAAAACATTTTTTTTTAATGTTCTTTCTCCAAAATCTTTTAGTTGTACAATCTAGATTGTCGGTATTTTTGGGAGGCCGGATTAATTTATCAACGGAATTAACCATCGTAAGCAGCTAATATGCAAACTCCCAAGTTTAATCTCAGCATGGCATTCGATGTTGTCGGAGATATTTCTTACTTCTAGGCTTTTTATTGCTCTCAACTTTGCCCATTCAATTTTACTCCCTCCGGTTTAGTTTATTTGATTTTTTTGCCTTTTCTTTTCTGTCCACAATCTTTGATTTTTTAAGATACCAAGGAGAAATTATCTTTTTTTTTCAAAGTTTCCCTTGAAGTAAGGAGTCCAGTAGTATTCAATATTCCAATGAACAAATTAAGGTTAATATAGTCATTTTTATCGTTCAAAAATTAATTAAAATGGACCGGAGGGAGTATGATTTTATATGCACTTTGCGGCGGTCCCAAAAAAAAATTGAGGGTTTGTTAATGGTTCAATTCCAAGAGTCCATTAGGGCTGCTTGGAGTTTATTCTATCCTAATAACCCCTAGCTCACACCTATAAAATGATTATATATTTTCTTTGAAAGCATCTCGAAAAGTCTGTAAACTTAAAATATTCGTAAAGAGATCAAGACAACAAATAATATCTTTTTCAAAGCCGAAGTGATCAAGAGACGTTTCTCAAGATCAACTCGAAATGCAGTCGGAGTATGCTTCTTGACAAATAAATACGTCAAGAAGATCCACACAAATTCTTTGCTCGAGAGTTACGTCATGTTGGCTCTCGATTAAAGAAACAAGAAGGAGTGACTAAGAGAAGTTCTGCCCAACTCTCATATAGATCAAATATTATGAGGAGCTTCGCATCATTTTATGTTCGAGAAATACGTTGCTTGAGTACTCGAATCATAGAGACAATAAAAGAATCAATAGAACAAACAAAATTATACTCACAAATGATTTATAAAATCATATTACTTTTATTTTTGTGAATGTAGTTAATTTTTCATAATTTAAAAAATTGTTAAAACAATTGTATCTGATTAGTTCCAACACTCTGTATATCACCAATTTCTTTTAAACAATTGATAATGGAAAAGAATCATATTATAAGGTGTTTAACTAAGATCGTGTTTGGATTGGTTGAATTTAAGTAGTTTTTAAGCACCAAATATTAAAAAGTATTTTTTAAGTGCTAAAACTTATTTTATAAAAATATTGATTAAAAAAAGATTTTTGTTAAAATGACTGAAATATCCTTAAATCACTACCGCTATAAATGAACTAACTGGTCCAAGATTTTCTTGATCTAATTGATTCAAATAAAAAACAATTTATAAGTCAATTGAGAATATTTTTGACATATTAAAAGTTCCAACAAGGACTCTCATTTTGGCTGTTGACGTTATGGTTAAGGGGATTTCTCTGTTCATTGAAGAGGTGTTGGAGCTATTTTGTTTTCTAAACTTAAAAGGCTAAAGGGGTAAATGAAATCTTCTCTAATTTATACCAATTTAATTAAAGTGATAATAAAGATCAAAACTGAAAAAGTTTGTACCAAAATATGGTCTGCTCGTGGCACAGTTTTCTCCATAGTATATTCTGCACTTTTTTCAGTAAGCCCTTGTGTTAATTAGATTGATGACAGGTGGTGCCAAAGGTTTATTGGTTTAAAAGAATTTGCATATATGAATAATGTACATTACTTCCCGTAGATACATGTTATGAAGGCTTTAAATGAACTTGGTTTCATTCCCTAAGTTAATGAACAATTTACAATCGAAAAGATGAAGAACGAAGAACTGAAAAGAAGGGAGTCAACAGCTATGGAGGAGAAACAGATGAGCAAGAAGAAATTAATAGATTAAGGTTTTTGTATGTGAGGTTTTTTTGAAATTAGAAGAAACTATAAGGGATAAAAAGATAAAATCCTTCGTCAAACAAAAATACTACTTTTGACTTGTTTTAAATATTTTTTAACTTTACCAAACAGCTCAAAAAAGTTAGAAAGTTGATTTGACCAGCTTAAAACATATTGTTCGAGGAAATTAAACCCCAAAAATAGATCGTTGTTTTTCTGTACAAACTGCTTCGGATTATTTGTCCAAATGCGCTATTAAAAGTAAAACAGAACAATCAAATACTTTTTCTAATTCAACTATCTCTATGCATTTATTGTTAGTCTCATCGGTGGTAATTGTATGAAGTCGTCACCGTCAGCGTCATCTTCATCATCGCTTTCAATCCAGCCATAACAAGGAACACGCCTTCTTGGTGGCTCAAGGCAAATTTGTTTTGAGGAAGGAAGGGTTGCAGGGGGAGGGAGATTATTAAGTAGTGAGCTCGGGGAAGAAGTTGGAGGTGGAGCTGTAACATGACAGTTACTTCCTGGTTGCACTTCACTCCCAGAATTTCCACCACCAAAGCAAACAGCATTAGCCGTCCCCATCTGGATAGAGGTCTTGTCTTCCCCTATGTCTTTCCACCTACTTCCATCTCCTTCAGCTGGCAAGGGACTTAATACTTCTGCAAAACGGCGTTGTTAGGGAAATGTTATTATTTCAACATGGATCTCAAAATCATATTAAGGAGCAGGATTCTTACATTCCAAGTTACACTAGAAAAGAATGCAGTAACGTTTCTTCCTTAATCTGTTGGTATACTAAATTCGTTTATCTGATTTGGATGCATATTAATGTCACAACTCACAATGCATTAGTTGGACCGTATGTTTTGTTAAACTAATCTCCGTTGCTTGGCAGCTACTCCATTGTCACAGACACAAATCCAGAAGCAGATTTAGAACAGACAATAAGCTCCTTACCAGTACTGCCAATGTCTTGTTTGTTACTGCAATGCTCTTCGTATGTTGGTTCTCCTACTGCATTAACAAGCTCAGTGCATGTTGTTTCTCCTACAGTGTTGCCAGCTTCGTTGCATGTGGAATCAACAAGAATACCCAAGGGACCAATGGTGCTTTCTAAAGCAGGGTCTTGTACTGCTCTGTCATCTTGTGAGGAGACACCCTGCAATAATTCAAGGTCTTCATCTATTCCAGGATATGCATATACAACTCCAGGTGCAATTATATCAGTGACAATCATATCAATATCGAATAACAGGCGACAAATTTTCATCAGCATCATTGCATTTTTCACATAATTGGCGCGCAATGCAATACAGAAAATGAGACATGTAGCTTATTTATACAAGCTTAACCAGACATATAGCCTGAACAAAGATTTCCCAGAAAGTACGATCCAAGGAAGATAAGCAAATGTGGCTCATGCCTGTGTAGTTAAAGAAACCATAAAATTTAAGCTAGCATTTGCAAAGCTATAGATGTGTTCAAAAGTGAAATATAGCTCTTAAAGTTTGACTTAAAATCCTTGAGTCGAGGGTCTTCCCGAAACGGTCTCTCTACCTTCACAAAGTAGGAGTAAGATTTGTGTACACACTACCTTCCCCAAACCTTACTTGTGGGATTTCACTTGGTATGTTGTTGTTGGAGTTTACTTAAAAAAGAAAAGGAAAAACATGCTTCTTGCTTCTTCTTTAATTTGTAGTACTAACAAATAATAAAAGGCAGAAGGCAATCTATGAATTGACTTAGTTATGGATCATAAAATGAATACATATGGATCATAAAATGAATACAGAGGGCAAGGGTGGAAATACAAGTCTTTCAAGGTCGGCAACATTTACAGCAAAAAGAAAACTTAATTGTGTATTGGGCTTGATTCAGAAGCAGCTCTTATTATTAATGGCTTACAATCTCAAAACCAGGTAACGATTTTGGAGGAAGCTGGGATGAAGAATGCTTCCTTTAGTTCGGAGAGACCAAGTCACCAAGGAAGGCAAGTGTGATGAGCTGGATAAATTCAACTAAGAGAAAGCACCGGGAGTAAAGCCAGAAAGAAGACAAACATAATAAGAGAAGAAAGAGGTGACTGCATCATCTAGCATGCTCTAATCAACAACAACAAAAAAAAACTATGCGTCAATCTCAGGCAAGTTTGGGACAGCTGTATGAATCCTCACTGTGATGTTGCTCCATTCGAGAAAACCGTCCAGATGTGAACAAATAGCAAGTTGGTGAAAAGAATAAGTACAGTTTTAAGTTTGTCGATCACAATGCATGCCCTGAAATAACTGTACGAGGTGACAAATACCACCTCAACAATGAAGTGCTAGATTTGCACCTCATAAGGATTTAGGTGTACATAGTGTAAACTTTCCTGCCTTTGGGATGTGCCAACAGCCTCTGCAATCAATGCAGATAAGGAAACTACATTCTTTGCAAAATATTAACATTCAATCAGTCTTGAACTTGAGGAATCTTGTGATGAGATATTCATTAATCACCTATTCATATTCATTATTACTGCACCCTACAGGATATTTGAATCAAAACAGCATTCTAAATGTCACTTATTTGCGCCACAGAAAAACATTCACATGCAACTAGTATCAAATTCCAAAGAAGTTTGTAAAATGACCGTGGGGATGCTCATACTGTACACCCAAATGATCGATTAGGGCAGCCGAAGTTAGCAGTAAGATCTACTTCTATTGATTTTAGAGAGATGGTTTATGTAACTTGAACAGATTTTAGGAACCATTTACGCCAACTGCAAAGGACACCATTTGATGGTCTATCAAGTTTATTATGAACATGGGGGATAATACCTGAAAGGCGAAAGCAATCAAACACCAGCAATGAGGAAATGGGCAGTAGACTCCGCATGACAAAAGGAAAATTATACATCAAAAAACTTAGATGACACAAATATACAGCCTGCGGTATGCTTTATTTTCCTGCAGTAAACAGCAAGGAATTTCTTTTCCACTTTGTAATGTAATTTGGGTAGGTAACTGTACTGAACTATAGTTCCAGGTAAAACTGAATAGACAGATTTAACCCCTTCCATGATCAAACAGTATGAATGTATCAGTTGATATAGGTTGACAGGAAACGTTCAAGTCATGCTTATATCATGACTTCTCATGAACATTGTTTAAAAGGATATTGAATCATGCTTCTTAATCCATGTAAAATTCACAGCAAACTCAAAATTGTGGCCTACCTTTGAGGAAAGAAGAGTTGTGGGGTGATGATCAGCAGGGAGAGGGAGATGTTTAACTGGGCATGGGGAAGGAGTTGGAGGTGGACTAGAAACATAAGAGAAACTCCCTGATTGAGCTCGACTCTCAGAACAAATTTTGAGATATTTGACAGGGCATGGGGAATGCGTTGAAGTTGGAGCAAAATCATGAGAGTAGGTTCCAGGTTGTACTTTATTCCCAGAACTTCGACCATCACGGCAAACAGCATTAGCTGTCTCCTTCTGGGTAGAGATTTGGTCCTCCCCAACATCTTTCCAGCTATTTCCATCTCCTACTGCTGGGAGGGAACAAAATACTTCTGCAAAACGGGTTTGTTAGGGAAACGTCAGAAACATGGACCTCAAAGTCATATAGGCACCTTCTACTGTTTAATAAATAAAAAGCACAACTCTAACTTTCATGAGTGAACTATTGCAAAAAATGAAAATGCTGCAGTTCACTAGAAAAGAATGCAATATTGTATCTTCCCTAATCTGTTGGTATACCAAATTGGTATATCTGATCTTGATGCATGCTACTCACGCATTAGCTCGGCTGACTGTTTTTCTATTATGTTAAACTGATTCCCATTAGTGCGCAGCTAAATGACTACTCCATAGACAGAGAAATTTACACAGATCAAGAAGCAAAATCTGAACAGACAATCAGTTCCTTACCAGTACTGCTAATGTCTTGTCTGTTGCTGCAAAGCTCTTCGTGTGTTGGTTCCCCTACTGCATTGACAAGCTCAGAGCATGTTGTTTCTCCTACAGGACTGCCAGCTGCATTGCATGAGGAATCACCGAGAGTGCTGGAGGGGTCAATGGTACATTCTACAGCAGGTTCTTCTGCTCTTTCATCTTGTGAGGAGACACCCTGTTATAATTAAAGGTCTTCAGCCATTCCAGCATATGCATATAATGCTAACAGTCATATCAGTATTGAAGAAGAGGTGAATATTGTTCATCAGCATCATTCTTGCTGTATCATTGCATTTCATTTATAGGCAGTCAATGCAATACAGTAAATAAGGCATGTAGCTCATTTTCTATTTATACAAGCTTAACTGGAAATAACAACTAAACTATTCTGAAAGGGGATTCCCCCGAAAAATACCATACTAGGAAGATAGCAAATGGCCGCGTGTAGTTAAAGATACCATACAGTTTAAGCCAGTAGTTGTAGAACTGTAGATATGTTTCAAAAGTGAAATATAGATCCTGGAGTTTGACGATAAGAAAATGCAAGTGCCCTTTTTCTTCTTTATTGTGTAGTACTAACAATTAATGAAAGGCAGAAGACCATCTATGAATTGATTGATGGATCATAAGATACATGCAGAGGACAAGGGTGGAAATAGAATTCTTTTTGCATTTGCAACAAAAAAAAAACTTTGTGGACTTGATTCAGAAGCAGCTCTTATTGTTGACAGCTGACAGTCTCAATACCAGGAGAGGATTTCGGACGAAGCTGGGAACTAAGATGCTTGTTTTAGTTCTGAGAGAACAAGGAAAATAAGTGTAATGAGCTAGAAGAATTCCACTAAGAGAAAGCACTGGGGAGTAACATAAGAAATCAAATAAACACGACAAGAGAAGAAAGAGGTAACTGCATCATCTACCACGCTCTAATCAGTTACGAAGAACAGACTAAGCAGAATATATAGCATGTTACAGAACAAAGGACAAAAACTTATCCTCACAAGTTCTACGAGGCAAGCCGTCCATCTCTGTACCCATTCCTTAGGGAATCAGATTCGTAAACATGATAACCTCTCTCTTACCCATGATTCAAAAAGTAAGTACTGTTATGACTCTGCCAAGCGCAAGGCACGCCCAGTAACTCTATGATGTGACCAATACCTCCTCAACAGTCAATTGCTAGATTTGCACCTCATATGCGTATAGGTTAGTGTAAACTTTTGGGATGTGCCTATCAGCCTCTGCAAGCAACGCAGAAGAGGAAACTACAAGCTTTGCTTTGGAAAGCCACACTTTTCAATTTTGGAATTCATGAAAGATTGTGATGAGATATACTTTAATCACAGATAAACATTTATTATAAGTGCAGTACTGCAGGAGATATGAAAGAACACTGGTAAAAGCAGTTGTAGTGTCAGTTGTTTGTGCCACAGAAAATCATTTCTGGACAAATGCTCCACTCTTAAATCCAGAAATTTTGTAAAAAATTTGTGTGCGGGTGCTTGTACTGATCACTAGGGCAACCTAAGTTAGCAGTAAGATCCACCTATATCGATTTCATTGAGATGTTTTACATACTTTTAACTGATTTGAGGAACCACTTTGTCCAACAGCAGCGGACACCTATTGATGGACTACCACAGTTACTGTAAATACATGAAAAGCTCAAGTAACCAAGCGCACCAGCAATGAGGAAATTAGGGCAGTAGACTCCACTTGACATGAAGACAATTGTTCCAACAGTTAGGTGACACGAGAATTAAGTCTGCAGGACGCTTCGACAAAGACAAGCAATAACATCTGTTTCATAGATCAAGCATTAAAATGCAATTCCCACTTCATAACTCCTTAGCAGAAAATGTTTTGCAAATAACTGTAAGGAATATCTCCATTCTCCAACTTCTAATACTTTCTTGAAACTATATTTCTACCAGAATTGTCTTAACAATTTAAACAGATATATTCTATTAGCAGATTTCCAGTTCAAAGAAGGGGATTATTGCTTGGATTTACACCCTACTAATATTGTTTCACCTCCAACAAATGAAAAGGAACAATAATCATCAAGTTGTCCCTCAATTTTCTTTAAATATACGTTGCACAGAATTAATCCTAACTTCTACCCTGCTTACGTATAGGACTTCTACATAGTGAGATGATTTTATCCAAGTTGCTTATACAGGTTAGGATAAATTACTTTAAAAAGGAGTTTACAGAAAATCAATTTTCATTTCTAGTAAATGCGATGCTTTCATTTCCACTTTGGATAAGAAATGCTTCAATCAACATAGACATTGTTGCTTCATATTACTTGTTTTAATCAACATCTGACATTGTGGTCAAACTTTAATAGGAAACAATTGAGAAAAGGTGGAGCAGACAATGTCTCACCATGTAGGACTAATCAAAGCCCTGAATTGTCATCTACTTTTATATCCAACCAAAGCAGGAAAATAGTTAACACAGAAGAATTATTAGCAAAACATTTTCTCCAAAAAGTATCTTCATCAAAAGTGACTCAAGTCTCCGAGCAATTGTACCTCTTGTAAATTGGTAGTCTCTTTATCGTGGCTCTCCAGATCGCGAAGAATAGCTTCAATAAGTTCTTTGAAGCCACAATCCTCAATAAAGGCTCATCCGTCATTTCCGCCGTATTCCTAAAAAGTAAAAACAGTAACCGTAAATAAACAAAAAATCTCGCCTAACCAACTTCATTAAGCCCCAAACAATCCCAAATGAAACAGGGCGTTATTTTGGGGAAACCTAACCAGCTACCATTAGATTATTAACGCTTACCTTGAGGAGTTTATTCACAGTTTTCCGAACTAGCGATTCATCAAAGCCGAAAGGTGTCATGGCATCAATTGCTGCGTCCATTCTTACTAATCGCTGCCAATAAAAACCAAACAAATTGAAACCAAACAACAGTGTTAAGAAAAGAGTACAGTACAAAGCAGAGAATAAAAGGCAAAAAAATCATCAAACCTTTCTGGGTCTGCCTCTGGGTGCCATTGTTGCGTATGCCTCCAGACACAGCAGCAGCAGAAGAAGAGATGAAAGAGTGTGGAGGAAAAAAAAAGGAAAATGCAATTAAGCTGTTTTAACCCAGAAACTGAAAAGGCAAAGCAGCGTTGGCGCACATTATGTGCATGTATGAGTCCTGTTTTATCGCAAGAGTTAATACGTTCTGATCATGTACGGTTATACACGTGTCATTCTCTATTGGAACCGATTTTACAATAGGAAGAATTCTAGGCACCCAGGCCTTCCAGTTCCTTGTTGCACAGGACCAATTTTTAGTGAAGTCATTTTGGCATAACCGGTTTTTAATTTTCAATTTTCAATAATCGTGGAATTTGATATTTATAGTTATTAAATATTAATAGTAGTACTTTCTCCTATCTAATACTCCCTCCGGTCCAAAATAAGTAATTTTTTTAGATTTTAAGAATGAATTAATTATTTTTTTCCTACATTATCCTTGGAGTAAATAGTGTTGGAATACGTGTTAGAAGTGTTTATGTGAGATAGTTTTAGATGGGATTGTTGTAGGCATGGAAATGGTCCTTCGTGGGGTTTTGAGGTTCGTGGATGGATGATGGAGTGTTGTTGTGGCAAGTGTTGCATTGAGCAAGGAGAGTTTGGTTCTTTGGGGAAGTGGCGTGATGGTGAGGTGTGGGGTTGATGTCTGGGACGTTAAGGGAAAATGACAGATTTTCCAAATTCCGGACCTAGTCGAGCTCCTCTTGAAATTTCAGCAATTTCTGTCTGCAATATTCACCCCGGCCCACAAGCACAAATCCTCGGCGCGGAATGGTGACATATTCTAATGCAAGACTTGAATACCCCAACCATCAATGGCCTCTACCTGTTCAACTGTATTTTCCTTCCTGATACCGCTGGATTCTGCCATCTTACTTTTACCCTAGTTTCTGCCTTTGGGAAGACTGGGAGGAGGAGTAGGTGGAGGGCCCTTGGATCTTGTGCGATAGGCTGATGATGCCAGAATGCACGAACTAACCTTTGGGGAAGGGGATAATAACTAAAAGAGAAACAAAACAAAAGGTAACCGAGTCAGTGAGGATTATGACAAATTATTGCAGTAATTAAACATGTAATGCGGAAATGTAAAGCGCATCCTAAGTTGGGGACCTCTTGTGCCCGAGGTAGGCCTAGCGACAAATTGATTTGGAGAACTTAAAATGCTAAATGCCTCATTTTATTGATAGGAAATAGACAAATCTCAAAATGGCTCTAAATACGCGGAAAATAAAAGTCATTAATGGCCATAGGCCTTATTACATCAAAGAAGAAGACAAAAGAATACACCCCCCTATCTACTTGGTCCCAGAAGGACCTTCCCCAGATTTGGCATTCCTGCTTCCCTCGATCAGCTTTCCCAACTCGCGAAGTCCCAGCAGTAGGTAGGTTCTATCTAGGTATCCCCCTTCAGCTCCCTCAGCCTTTTGGCAAGTCTCAATCCTCTTGATGAACTTCTCTTCCAGCTCAACTATACCTCGTTCCAAGTATGCCAGCCTCTTATTGGTGCTGACGGCCATATCTTTCCATTCCTCGATCCGCTTTTTATTGGACTCGTGTATCTTGTGATGCTCATCCTCACAGTTGCGGATCCTTTTGCGCAGCTGGTTGAACTTAACTCGTGCTCCAGCCTTCTCATCTATAACACGGTGACCTTGAGTGAATCCTGGCTCGATTTGACCACCCAGATCTTCTTCTAACCAACCAAGATAGAAAGGAGTACAACCGGCGTGGTACCTGTCTAGATCGATGGTATCTTTCTCAAGCATAATCTTGCAGTGCCATAGGTGCTGAGCTTGGCACTTGTGAGGGCTGTCATCATTCTGAAAGTCTGCTCGAAGATGGCTCATTTTCTCAACCCTTGGTATGACCTGCTTCCTACCCGATTGTCTCATAACTCGTAGAGGGACGTAAGGGTATGTCCCCCTCAGACCAATCAGTATCAGAAATGAAGCATCTCGGGACCGAATGATGAACTCGTCTGTCAGAAACCACTCAAACATCCATTGAACCTGCTCCTCGGTTAAGTTACCAAATAGCTCAACCCATCATTCGGCATTCTCCGGCTGAGCGAACATGACGGGAATATAGTTCATTCGCTTTGAGTGATGGAAAGCGATATGGTCATCCTAAATCCTTCGATGGATGTCTTATCGATATTCACCTTTTTGTAGATGTTCTATGAACCAGAGTTGGAGTAATAAGTTGCAACCTTCGAAATGCCTTGCTCCTCGTTGACACATTTCTAGGGCGCGATACATATCTGCGATGATCATGGGTACAGTGCTGAAGTCCTGCCCGTCTATCCCTTCCATTAGCGTCTTAGTTACCATGGCCAACCTAGTATGTATTCTTTCCTTCTTCATTGGTAACACAATCAAACCTTAAAAGCACACCATAAACACGAACACTCGGTGATGGATATGTCCTAGAGAGGTGATGGAAAACTCGTCTTGGTAGGTGCGGTACGATTTATTGTCACCGTATCTTTCATATAAATAGTCGAAAGGGATGTGTGAATCCTTCAGACACACCAATTCCGGATTCTTCTTCAGACCCATCATTTTGAAGAAACCCTTGCCTGTGCGGTTTTCAGGCATCAGCAACCCCAGAGATTCCCAAGATAGACCGGTCAATCCTCCTATCTCCTCTAATAAAGGTGTCATTTCAAGGTTCTCAAAGCGGAACACGGACCTATCGCAATCCCAAAAAGGAGTAGCAGTCTCTATCATCATTTTGTTTGGCTGGATATCTAGAAGAGATGGTAGATTGCCCAGGTGTTTTCTGACGAGAGTTTTGTCACTAGAGTGGAGGTCTTCCCACCAATTCAGCAGCCTAGGGTTAATATTGGCGACCATGCCGAATATGGGGACTTCATGCCTCATTTTCTGCAAGGAGAAATAAGGTTAAGCCCTTACCCCCACCAGACTCGACTATTTAACACCAATAATTAGCAGGAAGCATTTAGTTCTCCAAATAAATGCACAGAACATGAGGGTGTCCGTTTGGGTTTTAGGGAAACCCATCGGACTTTGGACAAGGCTATCTTAAAGGCTATTGTGCGGAAAACACGTTAACCTGGCTAAGTTTGACCATGATGAATGCAACAGTATAACGAGTAAGGTTTCTATGGGGTTTTAGACTGGTACCCTTGAGCGGACAACTCAAGGGGGAAGGCACGGAACTGTCGACTGCACCGCTGATCGACTAGTTTTACCACAAATACGCCTTTCCGAATTTAAGGGGTAATAATATAGGAAGAGCGCAACCACTCATTGTAAGCATTGCTATAGTATTTTGTTTGGCACGAGTGGAGTATGAATGTTGAGCATGACATGCAATAAATAAGCATTTAAGAAGATAGTCATGTATTTGCACGTTAAGAAAAGCGGTAAATACAACAATTATGATTAAAAGTAAGTACAAAAAGAAAACAAAGAGACATGTTAGTTTTGTTCATGTGGAATAAAATCTTGAAAGGAGTAAACAATTAATGGCATGTAACATGGGAGGGGAAGGGGTGCAAGCATTAAACAAAATTAAAGGTCCAAATTCATGAAATAATTTGTAATGGTAAAAGCCTAGGTATAATCCCCAGCAGAGTCGCCATGCTGTCGCGCCCCCTTTTCTCCTTAAGCGGAGATCGAGTTTATGACATTCTGACAACTCCTTTTGAAGGAAGAGGGTTAAAAAAAGAGTCGCCAGCTAACGATTTTTAAGGTGCGTTAGGGCACCTAGAGTGATTAACTCATGAGACTAGTTTGCATT
>ML243395.1:5243-42232 GCA_005239495.1 Nicotiana undulata
ATTCGATTCCGGGCATACGCCCAAGTCCCATATTTTCCTACGGACCCTCCGGGATAGTCACATCACGGGTCCGGGTCCATTTACCAAAAATGTTGACCAAAGTCAACTTTATTCAATTATTCAATTCAAAAATTCCCTTTTTATCAAATTTTCGCATGGAAGCTTCCCGGCTACCTGCCCGGGCTGCGCAGGCATATCGAGGTGGGATTAACGGAGGCTTTCGGGGCCTCGGAACACAGATTTAGCTGGAATTACTTAGGATGACCTTTTGGGTCATCACAAAAACTTGTGAAGGGTGCATAGTTCGGGGTTTCATACCCTCAGGACAGGATTTCAAGACATTACTTACCTCAAAATTAGCCCGAAACTACTCTGCAATGCGTTTGCCTTTCAAATCAACTTCCGAACGCTCCAAATCTACCAATTTCATATTTTTATCATCAAATTATGCTTAAGGAATAAATTCTAATCGAAAAATATCAAATTTAGCCCAAAACCCGAATTTGGTCAAACCCGACCCCCCAGCCCGCATCCTGAAACTCTGAAATTTTAATACAAAACTGTTCTTCATCCTCTTACGAGTCCGTACATATAAATGAAGCTAAAATCGGAGTTCGTTTGACCCCTCAAATCGACTCCTAAATGTCTCATAATCTCAAGCCCTAAACCCACCTTTTTCTACTGATTTTCATGAATTAATGTTGAGATTATGTTCTATAATCACCCATAAACGAGTTTTAATGATCAAGACACTTACCTCTATGAAGAACACTGATTTCCTCTCTTAAAAATTGCCTCAAAAGCTTCTCCCCGATCAAAAATTGGAAAAAAACTCGAACTGCTCGTTATATATATACTGTTCACGCGTTTTACTGCTCCCAATGGATTCCTTGTGAAATTCTAATCAATTTAAGCTTTTGAATCACTCAATTTTACCTTATAATGAAGGTGATATGTAAGTTTTAAGATTTGCAAATAGTGCAGGTTTTTAATACGCCGTCAGGGACAATTTCGTCATTAACCTGAAAAATCTGCGCAGCCTTGGTAAAATGGCCATAAAATCCTCATACGATGTCCAAATTTGACGATTCATTTTGCTACGGGTCCGTAATTACGATACGGATCTAATGCTTTATTCAAAACAGTAGTCGGAGCTCATTTGTTCAATATGATATCATTTATGCTTTAAGAAACGACGTCGAAGCATAAGACAAACGAGCACAACGCAACCCAAACCTATCCAAAACTCACCCGAGCTCCTCTGGACCCCATACAAACATTCTAAAAAGTCCCATTACATAACTTGAATTTAGTCGAACCTTCGGAGCACCCAAAACAACACCAAAACACTATATCTATGTTGAATTCAAGCCTAAGAACTTCTAAATTTTCAACTTTCGCCAATTCAAGCCTAATTCTACATCGGACATCACAAAAATATTCTGAACACACTCCTAAGTACCAAATCACCTAACGAAGCTATACGAGCCATAAAATCCGTATTCCGAGATCGTTTACCAATAAGTCAACTCTTGGTTGACTTTTACCATTCTAAGGCTATTTTTAAAAACTAAGTGACTGAATTCTCATTTAACCCTTCCGATTTCAAGCCTATTAACTCTAACACATTAATAATAGAATAACCAACCTATACTAGGCTAAAAACAGTAATTATAATGCAGGTTATACCTAACGACGGATCGGGTCATTACATTTTCCCCCACTTAAACATACGTTCGTCCTCGAACGTGCCTAGAGTTGTTCCAAATGCCACCAAAATTTCCGTGAAACCTACCATGCACAATACTCGGGGTGATCCCACATCACCATATCCCATATAGGTCCGATAACACACATAATTGAAATTCCATAATTCACCTGACTCATAACCTTAGAACCAATTTCCCACTTCTGAAATACTTACAAGATCAAAATTCCACACCTATAAACTGAATAAAATCTTAACACGCCGCACCAAGCCATATCTGTTACTCAAGATGTAATCACATAATATACCGCATGATTCAACCACTCATAGCGATAACTCCTAATCACGATAGTCGCATCAAACCTCTCAATACCAGTACATACCTTCCTACTAGACCATGACTCGCTCTAACACCTTCATATGGTGTCGTTGATGAAAGAAACACGTAGAAACCAGCAACCATTCATACGATCAGTATCAATACCATGCAGATCCATAACTTGTGCAACTCGTGCACTCAAAAATAACATCCCAAGAGCTCAATTCATAAAATAAAGAAGACTCACACGAGAAGACTATCCTGCCATTAACAAGTACCATCTCAACACCATGCTAAGAGCCTGATACACATCGTGAAACCATATCACACAAATCCGACACCAAGGATCATACCTCTACCTAATCCAGCTGCAAAGCGTGATCTCGCACAAAAGCAAGATAAGCTAAGCAACCCTTCCCAACCATTTGCCGAGCCTTCATATAGGAAATGACCCGGCTGAATGCACTAACTGAAGAACCCTTCCATTGTTACCTCGACGACTCAGGCATGGCTAATGTAACTGTCTTAGCATGGCAATCCAACACAGCATGATAAGGAGATAGCCAATCCATGCCCAAAATAACCTCGAAATCAACCATATCAAGCAATAACAGGTCGGCTCTAGTCTCAAGTCCACAGAAGGTAATCACACAAGATCGGTAGACCCGGTCTACCACCACAGAATCGCCCACAGGAGTGGACACATACAAAGGAGAACCCAAGGTCTCACGAGGAACATCCAGGAAATGAGCAAACAATGTTGAGATATATGAATCGTAGACCCTGGATCAAATAACACTGAAGCCTCCCTACCACAGACTGAAATAATACCTGTAATCACGGCGTCTGAGGCCATTGCGTCCGATCTGGCCAGAATAGCATACAATCTGGCTGCAGAACCTAAAGACTGAGCTCCCCCACAGCGAGATGGAGCTGAATGACCCCCTCCTGACTGGCCTCCCCCTCTAGGACGACCCCTGCCAACCTGACCCCCACCCTTAGGTGGTCGCATCGCTGGTG
Source organism: Nicotiana undulata (assembly GCA_005239495.1). NCBI lineage: Eukaryota > Viridiplantae > Streptophyta > Magnoliopsida > Solanales > Solanaceae > Nicotiana > Nicotiana undulata. The sequence goes on from ML243395.1 coordinate 8,291, forward strand.
CTGGAATCATAGGCTGGTGACTCTACTGCACGGCCTTGCCCCGATACCTGGGACAAAACCTACATGTGTGACCCAGCTCCCCACACTCGAAGCAACCTCCTGGTTCTACAGCCCGCTGCCCGAAAGAGGAGAACCCTGAATAGCCGGAGGGCGGTAAGAATCATCTGACAAGGCACTGAAATAGGAACCGGAGGATCTCTGACGGATGGAGTAACCGCTGGGTGCACCCTGGATGGCAAGAGTGCTCTAGCATGGCACTAAACTGAGGCCTCGCTAAAATACCCCTAGGAGGTAGTGGAGGTGCTGAATATAAAGGCCTACTATACTGGCCGCCTCTGAACTGACCTCTGCCCCTAGCTGGAGCACCCCTGAAGTCACCTGTGAACCTGGCCCTCTTGTCTTGCTGACCCTGCTGACCTGGCTGACCCTGCTCCCTGCTCCTCGTACGGTAACCCTCAATCCGTCGAGCTATCTCGACTACAAGTTGGTATGGGGTACCCATCTCTACCTCTCTGGCCATGGAGGTCCTGATACCCGGATGTAAACTTGCCACGAATCACCGCACTCTTCCGACATCAGTGGGAAATATCATAAGAGCATGGCAAGATAACTCTGAAAACCTCACCTCATAATCCGTCACAGACATCTGACCCGTCTCTAACCTATCAAACTGACCCTGAAGCTCCTCTCTCTCGGACGATGTAATGTATCTGTCCAAGAATAGCTGAGTGAACTGACTCCAAGTGACAGAAGGAGAATCCGCTGACCTGCTAAGAACATATGACTGCCACCAACGGCGAGCTCTGCCCTCAAGCTGAAATATGGTGAAGTCTACCCCATGTGACTCTAGTATCCTCGTATTGTGCAGTCTGTCCCTGCACCTATCGATGAAATCCTGGGCATCCTCACCCCTCTCACCCCCGAAGACTGGAGGGCGAAGTCGGGTCCATCTATCAAGCATCTTCTGTTGGTCACCCTCTGCGACTGGCCTAGGATCTGGCTGTGCTACGATAGGCTGAACTCCACCCACGGGTGGTGTACCCGGAGTGTGATGTGTTTCTGCCTGTCCGGTGGCCTGAGTGGTAGGGGTCTGAACTCCCCCTCCCGCCTGGGAAGTAGCAGGGTCTGCTGGAAGTACGCCTGCCTGGGACATAGTGTCCATAAATCTCAACATGCGGCCCATGACCTCCTGGAAGCCTGGTGCGGTCATAAAGTCCGCTGGAGCAGGAGCAATCGGAGGCAACTCATCCTGCTCCTCGACAATAGGATCCTCAAGCGGTGCAACTGGTACAGCTCTGGGATGCCCTCATCCCCTACCTCGAACAGGAGCCCTACCCCTGCCCCTACCACGGCCTCGAGCGGCAAAGGTAGCGGCCTCAACTGGATCAGGAACATGAGAAGCACACATCCTCACCATCTGTGAGAGAGTAAAAGATCAATTTGAGTACATCATAGATTGCACGATAGGATCTGAACAAGGAGGAGTTTCTTAACACCCTATATCCTCCTGAAGATAAGTACAAACGTCTCTGTACCGATCCGCAAGACTCTACTTAGTTTGCCAGTGACTTGTGAGACTACGTGAACCTAAAGCTATGATACCACGTTGTCACGACCCAAATCCTAACTCAGGTCGCGATGGCACCCAACAACGGGGTTAGGCAAGCCAATATAGAAACACTAGATGATATCCCCTTACCCGTCTAATCTAACATGTCGGAAATTACCAATTTTAAACAATTAACGTAATGCTAGCATAATACGATCTTAAAATCATAAAAATAAGAAGGCACAGGGCCAAACCGAGGCACATATATAGCGTGTGTGCCAGGAACTAGTGTCACGAGTGTCACGGGCAACTACTGAATATACAATAACTACAATATATATAGAGTCTCAGTCTGAATGAAATAGACAGAGAATATAACAAAAGAACTCCAGGGTGCTGCTAGGAAGTCGTCGGGAAAGCAGCTCACCGTAAAGTATGACCGCACTAACAATATCTAGCACCGGCCTGATAATCAGACGTACCAGCCTCCGAACCTATACAGTCAAGTACAGAAAAGAAAAGAAAGTGCAACATGAATACATAAATAAATATGTATCTAGTGAGTATCCCGTCTAATCTCGAAGAAGTAGTGACGAGAGGTCGACTCGATACTCACTAAGGTCCGACAGTGATAATAATAAACAGGATATAAGGAAAGTAGTAGGCATGTAAGACAAATAAACATCGAATGCATCAATATGAGGTATCCAAATACGGTTGAAATCCAGCAAGTCCTGTATCCGCCTTGGCGTACGGCCCGATCCCATAGTGTAATCACTCTCATCACTCCGTCGGGGCGTACGACCCGATCCGATAGTGTAATCACTCTCATCACTCCGTCGTGGCGTACGACCCGATCCCATAGTGTAATCACTCTCATCACTCTGCCGTGGCGTACGGCCCGATCCCATAGTGTAATCACTCTCATCACTCCGCCGTGGCGTACGACCCGTACAAAGCAATAATAGCCACTACGTACGGACTCTCGTCACTTGGTGCGTACGTAGCCCCCAAGCAAGTACACATAGCATTTAGAGTTACCTAGGGGGACAATTCCCTCTTCCAAGGTTAGAAAGGAGACTCACCTCGTGACGAAATCACCCCTCGGCTCAAGGATGCGCCCGAATCTCCGAAATCTACACTCGACGGCTCGCAACTAGCCAAATATAGTATAATTGGATCAATTCTAAGCTCAAAGAAGGATAATTAATAAGAAATCCCAAAATTAAGCATTCTTGAAGGTTTTTGGAATTTTGACCCCGGGCCCACATGTTTGGATTCCGAAAATTCTTGAAGGAATCAATTACCCGGAGTATAAGGATCATAATTATGCAAGTCCTTTCTGGAATTCATGGCAAAAATGAGTAATTCATAATTTTCCAAAATCCCTAAATTTCTATCAATTTCTATGAATTTTTAGGATAATTAGAAGGGAATTTCATTAGGAATTGATGTTAAAATCATGAGAACTAAGGAATTAACTTACCTTGATGACAATGGTGGAACACCTTCTTGAAATGCTCTCAAAACCTTGAGGAGGAAGATGAAAATGGAGAAAAAATGGGCTGGGTCCCGTATTAAAATACACTGCCCAGCTGCTTGTACTATGCGATAGCAGATGGGCCAGTGCGTTCGCACAGGGCAATTGCCCAAGGCCCTCAGGAAGCACAATGCGATCGCAGCTGAAGGCTGGCGATCGCAGAGAGTAGCAGCAGGCATGGGGGTGGGGGTGGGGTAGGCACCTTTGTGCGATCGCGGGGGTGAGGGTTGCGTTCGCGGAGAACAAAAAAAAGGGCCCAGTACAGCATACCCTATGCGATCGTGGATAGACCTGTGCGATCGCACATGTCATTCTCCCACCCCAGGTCCAACCTCTTGTGCTATCGCAGCTGATGGCCTGCAAACGCACTGAAGAAAACCAGACAGAAAAATTCTGGTGTTTTGGAATTAACTCCGAGGGGTCCGAAACTCACCCGAGCCCCTCGGGACCTCGTTCAAAGACACCAACAAGTCTGTATTTATGATACGGACTCGCTCGAACTTCCGGAACATGAAAAACAACAACGAAAATCAAAATTTAACCCCAAAACCAAATCGAATCAACTTAAGAACTTAAGAAATTCTAGAATTCACTTCAATGCGCCGAACGGGTCTATACTACTCGGAATGACTTCAAATTTTGCAGACAAGTCATAAATGAAATAACAGAACTATTCTCGATCTCGAAATTGCATTCGGAACTCGGTAGCATAATATCACATTCCAAACCAAATTTCAAGTTCTATGAAGATCCTCAAAACTTTACTAACTCTAAATTTCCCATTTTGATCCGAAACCCGTCAAATCAAGTCCGTTTCTTACCAAATTTTACAGATAACTTAAATAACACATATTGAACCTGTTTCGGGCTCCGGACCCATAATACGGGCCCGGCAACACAGGTTTCACATCAACGTTCATTTTCATAAGCCTTTATTATTTTCAGAAAATAATTTTCTTTAAAAAATTATTTCTCGGACTTGGGTCCTCGGAATTCGATTTCGGGCATACGCCCAAGTCCATATTTTTCTACGGATCTTCCAGGATCGTCAGATCACGGATCCGGGTCCGTTTACCAAAAATATTGACCAAAATCAACTTTATTCAATTAATTATCATAAATTCAACTCTTTATCAAGTTTCCACCTAAAGGCTTTCCGGCTATGCGCCCAGGCTGCGCACGCACATTGAGGTGAGATTGACGGAGGATTTTGGGGCCTCGGCACACAGTCATAATTAAATTTACATAAGATGACCCTTTTGGATCATCACACTGCTCTTGAGTGAATTGTGAAATTCCTGCTAGTCCAGCTTGAATGTTCTGATTCCGAACTTGACAAGGTACTGTATTTCTAGACAAGTTAGCACTTGCAAAAAAAAATATCACCAATAGGATCAGAGTTGGCATCATTGTTAAATTGGTTATCTCTAGCATAGTTGAGAGAGGGAGTCTTCTTCTTAGCTTTGAAGTCTGCTGAATATCCTACCAACTTAGATATGTATCTCTAGTGTGCCAAAGTAACCGGCGCTCGGATAAATCCGCAAGCTCTGATACCATGATGATTTCTAAAGAGCAATATTCAACAAAAGAGAGAAAAGGAAGAAGAAAGATCAACCAGACTACTGATATTAGAAAATGAAAGACTGAATATACAAAGACTAACCACCTTCAGTTATATTTTGTACACTAACCTATCTTTTAACTTAGTTGTGTCCAGTTGTCACTAACTGCCTAACTATCATTAACTAAGTTAACTAACTATTGTTAAGCTTCTATTATTTCAACAAGTTTATGGTCCATTATACTTTTTTGTTTTATATTAAATCTCATAAAAAAATATTACCTACACGTATGACAATCTAACATAAAAATAAGAGATCTTTATAGGAACATTTTATTCTATATGAATTAAGTTACTGAGAGCTAGTTTGATAAATATAATTTTTTTGCAATAATATTTTTATCAAGAAAAATATATATTTGTAGTTTTTCCCCAACTACAAAAGCACTTGTAGCCTTTGGCGTAATACCTCATATCTCAGGGAAACAATTTTATTTGCAAATAAAAAATACTTTTAACTTCCTAAAAAATTCGCCAAACGTGATAGATACCGCAATCTTAAATATTCTTGTTAATTGCCAAAAGAAAGCAGATTCATCCACGTCAACTATGGACAACGTCCTAATAGGCAGTGTATATAGGTCAAAATCTGATTGAGTAAATTCAGCACGAAAAGGTGATTATCATGAGTAATTTGGTCGAGGTCGACTAGTGAATAACAAAACTGGGCAGTCAACCACGACCGAGGTCGAATATTATGAGTAGTAGTAACGGCTAATTTTACATTGAGATATTTAGAGGGAATATTCCATTGAATATTCTCTATATTTGTATTTTTAGGGTTCTTTGAGGGAAAGCCCCATATAATAAGAATGAGAGATAAGGCAAAAGACAAGTAATATTCGAAGTGATAAGAACCCTTTTGAAAAGCAAACTCTCTAGATAAATACAAAGAACACCTTTCTAAAGAGATTCGTCTTTTTGGATTATTCCTTGTCATTTCCACCAGATCCAAGAAAGTCTTCAATATTCTCATACGTTATTGTCATTCGTTATTGTAGGAATATTCATCCACCTCATTCAATATTGGGTGAATCTCCCTCTTTATTTACATTTGGTGCAATTTATTATCATTTAATATTTGATATTTCTTACATATTATTGTATTCGAAGCATTTAATATCTAGTACATTAAACCTGCATACATCCACATCTCCAACATTACTTAGCTTAGATCTGAAGTTATTATCTTTAACTAAGATTAACCTCTTAATAATTGATTAATTGATTTAACCAAAGATCATCATCATCATTTTTCGGTCAAACATGCATAAGCTCCAATGAACAACTAAACATTGATAGGGTAAATTATCAAGATCTTGAAGAAATCTACATCCATCACTTGTTTCCTTACCTGATATGTTTATCAATGTATTATGGCACTGTAACGTAATAAAAAACGAAGAAGGATTTTTTAGAATATGTGGTCTTAAAGCAAATCATAAAAATTTATGTGGTTATATAGATTATTCCATTAAGATAAAATGAGAATTTTGGAGTTAATTTTTTTATATAAATAAAAGTGATATTCTTTTTAAAATAGATTACAAAGAAAAGTTACCACATAACTTGGAATAGATAAAGTATATTCTATAATTTTTAATTATTTATCTTCTCTTTCTATAAGTCAACGTATACATGAAGCTTTCTTCCCAAGTAAGAAATGAAGTGAATAGGCAAACGAAGGATTTGTACAATTAATCATTTTAAGAATTTTAAAATTTATAACTAAAGGTACAAAAGTCGGAATCCTCACGAGAGAAAAAGATGCGAGGAAAGGGAAAAAGCAAAAAAGCGTGACTGAAGTGGACATCAACATCGGGGCCCACACAACGACAGCGTATATAAGCCCTCACACTCCCATTTCCTCTCCGAGCAAACAAACGCTATTAACGGCTTTCTCTCAGTTTCTCTGAATCACGCACACACAACTTGAACACTCCAGTTGAGAAAATTCACACGTTCTGAACCAGAGTACAAGCAATCAAACGAAAGTTACAGTCAGAAGCACTTCAACCGGCGGTGAAGAAGCAGCTCCGGTCAAAGCTACCTCGCCGGCGGCGATCACATATCTCTCCGATTCTAAATTTCTCTATTGCTGATAATTCATCGCACTTGACCTGCGAAGTCTCACGCGATTCGAGCAAAAGTTCTGTGAATAAGGAAACAGCAGTGAAAAAGCGTGAAATCAAAGGAGATGAATTTAGGAGAATTACTAGAGCTTATTACAGGAAGAACAGGCTTGAGAATGATCAGAAGAAAGATGCTTATCTGGAATTATCGGAGTGCTCTTGTGTTGATTCGTGTTCAGAAATTATTGGAAAAATCATGAAAAATGAAGATCCAGTTGATATCGTATCAAAACAGAATAGAAATGTAAAAGATATTGAAGAAACTGAGGATTCTTATGCAATTTCGCGACTTCTGAAAACTTCTGCTGATTTTTGCGGTAAAAGCTCTAAAAATGCTGCGAAAATCAACAATGAAGATGTTGTTTCGTTCAACTCGGTGTTACAATCGCCTGCTGAGTCTAAATATGGAAAATCATCAGTTCAAACAATCAAATGTAGTGAAAACAGAGCAGCGGAAAATGTTGTTTCATTCAATTCTGTGCTTCAATCGCCTTCTGAGTTGAAATGTGCAAATTCATCAGTTCAAACAGTCAAATGTAGTGAAAACAGGGTCACCCTCAATACTCGAGACCCGAACGAAGGAAAACTCGGTCCAAATTGGGAAGGACCGTATCAGGTACTCGATATCATCATAAAGGGATCTTACAAACTTGGCACGATGAACGGCGAACAGCTTCCAAATAATTGGAACATATTACTCCTCAAACGATACTATTACTAAGGTACGACCTTCTCCTTTTTCATTTGTATTTATACTAACTTGTTGCAGGTGTTCGATCGAAGGCCTCGAAGTTCTCTCCAAACACGAAGTCCTTAGGTCTGAAAGCACGCGTTGCACTCTTTTTCTCTTTGACCGGTTTTAATCCCAAATGGATTTTTCAGATAAGGTTTTTAACGAGGAAACCATTGTTCGTGCTAACTTAGAGCAATTCAACAGTATCCGAGGCTTCTTTACAATCAACCTCGAATACTAGAGGGCATCACCCTCGGATGTTATATATTCAAGGAAAATACTTCATGTCAACAGGGTCTCGATAAGTAAATTTGCTAAAGGGCCAAACGGTCGAATGAACCGTGTCCATGTAGATTACTCGAGCCCTAGTGGAAAAATATGTATGCATGTATGATCTATTGAAAGAAGTATTTTTTCCTTACCAGATGTTCCATGCCTTAGTGAAATTTCTACTTTACAATTTCATACTTATGATTTATTGTGCAAAACTGGCCCAAGGGCCGATCGCAACTAAAGCTCGAACAATCAACCCCGTACTCGGGGACTGCCGCCCAAAAATTGACATGTTCGAATTTCTAAAATTCGAGACGTAAGACCTTAAAAAGGCAATCCTCGATTTCATAGGCCAAGGACACCTCACTCGGGGACTGACGCTTCAAACAAGTTCGAAGTATAATTGGAAAAATAAGCCCAAGAGGCAGAACCCAAGGCTACGGCCAAACTAGCGCGGTTCGGAGACGTCTGAATTCCGCAATAAAAATAGGCCTTCAAATTCTTTTATAAATCGGTTAAAAAGGCTACCCTCGACAAAATAACCAAAGGGCTTCGACAACGTCAGCCCTCGAAAAACCTTATGGGGTATCAAATTGTTCGAACCTTCAAACAATTTAGTACTGAACAAATTTGTACTAAGGCACAAAAAAGAAAAGAGTTTCGATAACATTAAACCACGAAAAAACCCAACGGGTACAGACTTACTTCGTGCTAAGGCATAACAAATTTTTAGACGATTTAATTTTTATGCCAAAAAGGGGGAAAGCCACTCTTCTGAGGCCATAGGCCCGATTCAAGAGCCTAAGGGCCATTATATTTTTTGAGTTCGAGGGCTCATCCTCACTCAACTAAAACCTAAGGGGTTTCCTACTTTGAGTTTGAGCAAGTACTCACTCGACTACAAAGATTATATTAGTTCGACTTCGGCCAAGTTGCCTAAGTTTCGAAGTCATAAACAAATTTTCACAAGGCATGAGTGAGTTAAAATCCTCACAAGGCATGAAGTATATCAAAATTTTCACAAGGCATAAAGCAAATTGGAATTTTCACAAGTCAATATTGAGACAAAGTTCAAAAGGGAAATATTTTATATATCCGGAGGTATTTACAAGGGACCAATCAGGGTCCTACACAAAAGAAAGAAAAAAAGAAAAAAATACAAAAGCCCCAGCTATTTTCGGGGGAAACTTCTCCCTCAGGCTCCTCACCATCCTCAGACCCACTCTTGTTACCATCATCATTATCATCGACGTCTTCATTAGAACAGGCTAATAATCTAGCATCGGCTTCGTGCTCTTTTTCCTTTGTTATCTATTCGGTAATATCGAAGCCTCGAGCATGGATCTCCTCGAAGTTCTCCCTCCGAGATTGGCATTTTCAAATCTCGAAAATCCAATGTGCTCGTATTTGAGCATTATCAGCAGCCTCCCTCACTTGAACTTGAGCGGCTTCGGCATCGGCCCGATAAATGACCACCATCTTGTCAGCCTCGACTTTTGCTTTTTCGGCCTCAGCTTGGGCCTTTGCGAGTTCAGAAGTCAACTTATCCTTGAGCTCTTCTATCTTCTTTGCCTGAGCCGATCTCTTTTCCTTCATACTTCGAAGTTGGGTTTCGACTGATGACAACTGAGCCAGGGCAGTCTCTTTCTCAGTAGCAAGGCGGTCCATGCCTTCCTTCCACCCGTAGGACTCTGCCTTCACTTGATCGACCTCCTCTCGGAACAGCTCGATCCTCTAGATCTTTTGTTGCAGCTGTGATATTGAAATATTAGCCTCCGTTCCCGAAACAAGCCCATTAGCTTTTAAGAGTATCATTACCTACTTGATCAAGTCGATCTGCTTCTTGTGAGCCTTAGTCAGTTCGGCTCGAAGGTCCCTAATCTCCTCATCCTTTTGCTTATAGTGGAGTTTGAGGGCATGCCTTTCCTCCGAAAGCCTTTGGAGGCCGGCCTCACACTGGCTCAATTCAGCCTGGGACTTAGAGAAATCTTGTATATAAAAGGAAGAGGGTTAGACAAAAAAACAAAAGAATGCCACATCAACAAAAGAACTAACTTACCTGGTTCAGGAGTCGTTGGGCCTCTTCGAATAGGTTGGACGCATCATTTAGGTTGGAAGCATCCTCGACTCCGGTAAAACAATCTCGAAAGGGATCCTCCCCCATGGGGACTCCGCCTACTTCGGGGGGTCCTCAAAGCTTGAGCATCCCGTAACGCCTCTTCGGAAAAGGCAGGAAGGGTTGGCGAATGAATTGCTGTCACTGCCCTAAGTGAGTCACTTGGGACGCTCTTTTCAGCTCGAGGGGTCTCGGGATTAGCCTCCTCGGATACGCTTAGCGTTTGATGGGAGGTAACCTCGATTTCGGATGATTCGGGGACTTTACCTGAATCCTTATCCAAAGCATCCTTAGCACAAGGTGGGGCCTCACCAACCGCTACCAATTTAGCGGCCTTGGAGGCCTCGACGGTTTTCCTCCCTCGGGTCACAAGCACCAAGTCACCATCTTCATCATCTTCTTCTTCCTCCCTTAGTTCCCGAACTACATGGGCAGGGAGGATAGAAACATCTATCCTCGATTTGCTAATCGAGCTCTTCTTCTTCTTCTTCTTCTTCTTCTTCTTCTTCTTCTTCTTCTTCTTAGGATTGGGGTCCTTAGAGGCCGAGACCTTTTTTCTCCTATTGTCCTTCGCTGGTTTTGGAACCGGAGCCGAAGCCTCATCCTCACCAGATGGAGGCCTCATGGTCGCATCCTTGATCAGGCCTACACACAAGGAAATTAAATAAGTATAAAGAGATATTACAAAATCATTGGATATGTAAAAAGGAAGCTTACCATGATTCTTTTCCTCCCATTGGCCTTTTGCCAAATCGCGCCAACTATGGTCAGTGTAAGTAGAGGTCGAGGCTAGTTTTCGGACCCAACTCTCGAGGTCAGGGATTGCTTGAGGCATCCAAGTGACTGTGCATGATGAAAAAAGGCATTAATAGAGCAGAGGAACAAAATAATGCATGGAAATTAACAATGGAATAATACTTATGCTTCGTGTTCCATTTCTCAGGAAATGGCATCTTTTCTTCCGGGATGAGTTCGGAGGTCTTCACCCAAACAAACCTACCCATACAGACTTGATCTTTTTCTTCGTTGATGCTCGAGAATAACACCTTGGTTTCCCAATGTTGGAGTTTGATCAACCCTCGATAGATACGAGGGTTGTATAACCTGATGATATGATTAACACTCGGCTTTGCTCGTGAAGAATCAGAGCATGATTACTATTCGCCAAAAAGTAAGGATGGATTTGGCCTAAGGTCACCTGAAATTGACAGCAAAAGTCAATGATGACAGGGTCGAGAGGGCCAAACGTGAAAGGGTAAGTGTAAACACTCAGGTACCCTTCCACGTGGGTAGTAATGCTTTCCTCAGGGGATGGGATCACTACCACTTTATCCCCTCAGTTGCAATCTCTCTTGATTTGCTCGATGTACCTCATAGTTATTGAGCAAATGTACCTCGACACACACTCGCACCGACCAGGGACAGAGGAAGGTTTCTCGATCTTAAAATCGAATTTAAGGATACACGGGCCAGGAACACACTCCTTAGGGAGCGGATCCACCGGTGTCTCATCACCGGCTGGCCGTGAAGAAGAAGCCTTCTCCTTTTGGGGGACTGTTTTAGATGTTTTCACCATTTGTACGATTTGAGAGGAAAGAAGAAGGTGGTAAAATTTGGTGTTTGAAGATTAGCGGTGAAACTGGAAGATTAATAGAGGATAAAAACTTGGGAGAGGTAAAAACTTAGAATATTGGGAAAAAGTGGAAATAAAGTTTAATACTATGAGGAGAAGGCCTATTTATGGATTTACGGTGACGATTCAACATCATTAGTGGCCGACCATCAACTGACGCTCATTAATGATTTTGGGAACTGTACCGACGGGACGTTTCGGTCACTTCCATCGCTTACATCATGGGTATGGGCCCAATTCTTTTCTTGTTATTTCACTCCAAAGACGGGGGAACTATCTGTATACGATTGAAATCGGGGCCACTCGATTTACCTATTTGATCGAGATCGAAATGTTGCTGAGACATCAAGTTCGAGAATCAAAGTGTTTTTTGAGATCGAGGTTGACAATCAAAGACAAGAAATATAGACACCGAGTGATATGAGAGATGTCATAATAACGTAAGAGCGAGATATCCGTGACTAGTCAAGGATCACGACGTAAATTTCGGAACGGATCAAATCAGAAGCAGTTAATTAGCTAATTATGTGATTTCCTTCAGTAACTACAGTTATACCACAAGTAGAATTCCCCTACTATATAAAGAGGAATTCATCAAATCATTTGTAACCATCATTATTCACTGAGATTAAATCAATACAATTCTTTCGTTCTCGCTTACATTATTGTTCATCAGTTTTACTCTATTTTCTACTGTTCTTGCAATTATCAGTTCAAGGGTATCTCGACTTGAGGGTTGAAGTTCTATCTGAACACTAGTTTGATTTACTTATAATTTAATTCTATCATTTATCTTCATATTTATCAATTAGTGTTGAGTGAAATCACATATCCTTAAAACCACAATATAAGTTTAATTGTTATCCAAATTTAGGGTAAAAAAGTCCCTAAGTGAAAACATTTGCGGATGACGTTGTGAAGTGATGTAGAGGCAGACTAAGGTTGCACGATCGCGCTTATGGAATCTTGGAATCTGCGTCGTTCGTGTTATCATGACATTAGTTAAAAAGAGTTTAAGTTATATACACCGTCACGATAAAGAATTTTATACACTACCAAATCGCTCAAAATACGTTTACAGAGAAAATCTCCTTAAAGCATGAGATTTGTAATCTTGAAAAAAAGACAGATTTTCTGCTACACCAAATAAAACTAGCCTATAGTGTAAAAATATGCCGAATGAAAAAGAACTGATAACGCGACCAGGGGCGGCCACACCATAAAGCAAGTAAAGCACTTGCTTTAGGCCCCAAAAATTTAAGGGCCCCAAAATTATTATTCCATTTTTTTTATCATAGTATATTATTTCTTATGATTGATAAATTTATTTCGTTATTGTAATATTAATTTTTAATAGCTCATTTTCTTCTTCTAACTAATATAATAAAAATAGTTTTCTGTCAATCTTATTTTACGTTATACTGAATTATATTTCTTTATTCATTAGTTAGTCACATAACTATATCTAATAATCTTACTTATCATTTATTTTCCTCACATAAATTATACTTTTTTCGTCCTAATTTATATGAAAGTGTTTGATTGGACAATGAGTTTATGAAATAAAGGAAGACTTGTGAAACTTATGATCTAAAACAAATAATAGAAACTTGTGTGGCTAAAAATCATCTCATTAAGGGTAAAAGAAAAATTTAAAGTTAAATATTACTAAATATAGAAAGCGGACTGACTAAAAAAAAGGAGTCACATAAGTTGGGACGGAGGAAGTATGTTTTGTGGGTCCTCTCATTTCAGTTGTGATGCAATCAACGTTAAATTCATTATATTTTTGTATTTTATAAAACCAAATTCTCATTTTTTTATTTCACATACTCTCTTGTCTAATTTTTCAAAATACAATGCTCATTAATATATATATATATATAAAAGTTTGTGCTTTAGGCCTCTGATGCCATACACTACAAGAAATTGGATAATTAGTTGCGACATTTAGCAGCAACCCTATAGGTTGCTACAAAAGTTATATTATCAGCAGCGACTTTAAAAGTCGCCACATTTTGTAAATATTTAGCAACGACTATTCATAGGTCGCCTCTGATGTGGCTTATATACCTCTTATTAAGGTTTTGCTTTAGGCCTCGGATGCCGTACACGACAAGAAATTGAATAATTAGTTGCGACATTTAGCAGCAACCCTATAGGTTGCTACAAAAGTTATATTATCAACAGCAACTTTAAAAGTCGCCACAGTTTGTAAATATTTAGCAGCGACTATTCATAGGTCGCCTCTGATGTGGCTGAAATTTCAGTCCCACTAAAATTAAAATTTTGGCTCTATATTTTTTGTGGCGACTTTTGTGAAGTCACCGCTAAATATGTATTGCAGCGACTGGGTCGCTCCTATTCCCTTTTAAAATAACAAAATAAAATAATATGGAGTAAATAACACACTCTAAAAATCGGTCCCGACAAAAACACTCTCCATCTCGAACACATCGAGTCGATGTGAAGAACAGAGAAGCACCCAAAATCTGTCCTCTCCAGCTAGAAATCTCACCCAAATATTCAACTAGAACAAATTGAAACCCCTCAAATATCCAAATAATAGAAATCCCAAATCGAAATCCCTTAAATCTTCTCGTTTCGGCCCTCTCTTCTGCTCGAATCTCACCCAAATCGAAATCTCTCATATCTAAATGTGAATCCCTAATCTTCTCGTTTGAGTTGTCTCTATGGAAGTGAAATTTTAACAACTCAGTTATATTTAAATCCCTAATCTTTTCATTTTTATTTGGGGAAAGAAGTTGCTTAGCTGTAATCGATTTCGTGGAGGTACAATGGAACAAACAATTTCTCTTCCATAATCTAACTGAAAATCTTCTTATTTTGTTAATATCATATATCTAACTGAAAACCCATATTGATTTATGTATGATATATTTACATTTGGGGATTTTTATAATGATTTTGTAAGATTTCACTTCAGGTAGAACAATTCTATATTTTCTTCTATATACTGACATTTTGGGTTACGATGGGTACCGACATTAATGACAAACTATATTGGTATTAAGTTAATTAATTTTTGTATCTTCGAGGTTTGTCTTTGGACACTAACACAATGGTATCATTCATTTTCAAGGCTAAAGTATTTTAGTTTTTTAATTTGCTATTGTTGTACTTAGAGGAAGAGTCAGAAATTTATATGGTTTTTAAGATATATACCTACATTACGTGTCGATATTAATGTGTTGATATGTTTAACCACTACAGTAGGCTTGTCGGCTTGATTTTATCCCTCTGTCATAAATTTAGACCAACATGTTACAGTCAGTTTGAAGAGTTCAGTGTTCTGGTGAAGCAAGCCAACCACTGAATGATCATGATCATCACTAAATACACTAGTCAACATTGTCCTCAATTTGTTTAAAGGGATTGTGGTTCTGACAAGATATCGATGGCACCTAATTTACAAATATCTGGTGTTACTATTATTTAAGAAATACCACTAGATGGAATATTTCAGAGGAATGCAACTTTAAGTTTCTTATCATTGCATATAGGGATAGTCATGTTACATCAGCAGTTCTGGTTATTTACTACAGTACTTAAGCAATCTGAGGGAAGTGTATTAACTACTAATCATAGAAGTCAAGTGATGTGCTTTTTCTGTGACTCTAACAATTGTTTTATCTACTTCAATTATATAAAAACATTAACAAGCATGCTAGAGTTCGAGTGATTGAGGCACTGTTATTGCTGTGGTCAAAAACGAAATCCTTGATTCATCCCTGAGCATTTTTGTTGCACTAATATCTATGTTATGACCTTCTTTCACAGGATTCTGACTATTATGTGAAGAATCATTTGAAGCATTGGTGGTTTTTAGAACAAAAGTAAGTCTTTATGCTTTCACTTGAGGAACATAGCATTGTGACCATTCCTTTTTTTGTTGAACATGTGGATAATTACTATTAGTAAACAGAAGCTAGCATTATGGTACTGTAGAAGTAAATGTCTAAATAGTGAAGACACTTAAATTGGTACGGACACTTAGATTATGGAATATTGATTCTTTATTTATTAATTCCTCCTTCTCTAATTCACCTCCTTTGATACATTTTCCAACATTAACAACTTCATCCAGAAGCTCTTGTGCAGCTTTCATGTACTTAGAGCTTAAAACCATGCTGGAAATTCCATCTAATCCTCTATTAATATTTGATCTAACTTGATTCTCAGCTGAAATGTTATTGAAACTAATTTGTTGTTGTTGAGGAGAAAGGCTTAGTGATAGACCACCTTGTTTTTGTTGTTGTTATGAAAGGCTTAGTGATAGAACAATTTTCTCTTTAAATCAAATACTGAAACTGTGAAAAGATTAAAGAGAGAATAAATGGAAAACAGTGAAAACCTTTTGTGCTCAGACAGTTTATTTAACCATTACAACTTCAATGTCCCTTGCCTTCATATTTGTCTGGTATATGTTAGTTATTATATATATTTTGATTATTATAATCCTTCCACTTTTAATTAGTAAACTAATTTATTTATTTTTTAAAATAGATATGATGGATAAAAGTTTGTTGAATATAAGGAATAGAGTCGACCAAAACGTATAGAGATGGAGTAGACAACTTTCTTAATTGGGCATTTAGTCAACCAACGGTGAACACTGTGATTCAGTGTCCTTGTAAAGGGTGTATGAATACCGCGTTCAAGCTAAGGGTAGGTGTAAGAGGAGATTTATTGAAGAAGGGTTTCTGGGATTCTTATAAAAGTGTGGGACTTGCATGGAGAAATGTTAGTTAGAGTTGAAACTTCTAATGTTGTAGTTAGTGATGAAGTGGAAGATGATAGCATTGAAGAGGATAATATTACTGAAATAATTCACGATGCTTGTGGATATACGAATGTGGAGGATAATAATAATAATTCAGAGAACAATGAAGAGACAAATGTACATGAAACAAAGTTCTACAAATTGCTAGAAGATGCTGAGACAGAACTTTATCCTGGTTGTAAAAATGTCTCGAAGTTGTCTTTTGTTGTTAAACTACTTCACTTGAAGTGTCTTAACCATTGGAGCAACAAATCGATGGATGCATTATTGAGCTTCTTTAAAGAAGTTCTTCCCGAGGGGTCATTTGTGCCAAATTCTTTCTATGAAGCAAAGAAAGTTCTTTGTGACCTCGGCTTGGGGTACACCAAAATAGATGCATGTCGGAATGATTGCATTCTATATTGGCATGATTATGCCGATGTCCAAGCATGTCCTAAGTGTGGTAAGTCTAGATGGAAGTACGAATAACACGGAGACAAGAAAGTAGCTCATAAAATCTTGCGGCATTTTCCAATCTAACCAAGGCTTCACAGATTGTACATGGCAAGAGAAATAACTAAAAAGATGAGGTGGCACAAGGAGGGAAATATTGATGATGGTGTCTTGCAACATCCGTCTGACTCAATATCATGGAAATCCTTTGATGCACGACATCCCACATTTTCAGCTGAGTTAAGGAATGTTCGATTAGGTTTGGCGAGTGACGGGTTCCAACCTTATGGGAACATGAGTTCTAATCATAGCATTTGGCCAGTCGTACTAGCTACGTATAACTTGCCACCATGGGGTTGCATGAAAAATCCATATTTCATGATGACACTTCTTATCCCAGGCCCCAGGTGTCCAGGAAATGATATCGATGTGTATTTACAACCAATGATTGAAGAGTTGAAAGAATTATGGGACGAGGTGGCGACTTATGATGCACACTCAAAATCTAATTTTCTGATGCGTGTGGCTATCATGTGGACGATCAATGACTTTCCTGCATATGGAGATCTTTCAGGATGGTCAACCAAAGGCAAGCTGGCATGCTCTTGTTGCCATAAAGATACACAATCGACTTCCATATGGAAATATTTCACGATGGTCAGCCAAAGGCAAGCTGGCATGCCCTTGTTGCCATAAAGATACACAATCGACTTCCTTCCCATGGATCATCCATGGCGGAGAAGTATGAAGTTATTTGATGGGAAAGTTGAGATGGGATTTGAACCTATCTCTTTAACAGGTGATGAAGCACTTGTGCAATTACAAGCTTTAGGTAATGTGATTTTTGGTAAAGGACAAAAGAGAAAGCGTGATGTTCATAAAAATTCTTACAACTGGAAGAAGAAAAGTATCTTTTTTCAATTGCCTTATTGGAAGAGTCTTATGTTACAACATAACCTTGATGTGATGCACATCGAAATAAATGTGTTCGATAATATTATATCAACTATCATGAATATGGTTGGCAAGACAAAACACACATTGAAAAGCAGATTTGATGTAACGGCCTGACCGGTCATTTTGCATTATCGGACCCCGTTCCCCTAAATGAGACTTCCCATAGTGGCTTATCGTGATTTGTGACTTGCGGGGATGGGTGGTTCGGGATTTAGAAGTGTTTAGAGTGCTATAGGAACACTTGGTTCCTTAAGAATGGCCTTTTTGGCCAAGTTTGACTTCGGTCAATATTTTGAGCAAACGACCTTGGAATCGAGTTTCGACGGTTCCAGTAGCTTCGCGTGATAATTTCGGACTCAGGTGTATGTTCAGAATGGGTTTTGGATATCCCGGGAGCGTTTCGACATCCATATCAAACCGGGAGCGTTTCGACGTCCAATATCAAACCGGGAGCGTTTCGACGTCCAATATCAAAATAAGAGTTTCCTTAAGTTTGAAATTTGGTTTGGAACTTGTTTTTTAGTTATCGAGGTCCGAATGGAATTCCGAGACCGGGAATCATTATGTTATGTCATTGATGACTTTCTTGAACAATTTGGTATTATTTCGAGTAGTATAGGTCGGTTCGACGCATTGTTATCAAATTCAAGAACTTGAAGTTCTTAAGTTTTGGTTCTAGGGGTTTTGAAGGGTGATTTTGAGTTTTAGCTTGTTTTGAGTGTTCCGAAGGCTCGAGCGAGTCCATATTATGATTTGGGACTTGTCAATATATTTGGACGGGGGCTCGGGTGGGCCCAGGTGCCCCTCGGGGACTATACGAGGCCAAAATCCAGTTGAAAATGCAGTTGGTGCACCTGCTATGGTGTGACCGCAGGTGCGGTTGCCCAACCGCAGGTGAAGAAACCAGTGGCCAGGCCATTTCTCGCAGGTGCGGACCAAGTTCCGCAGGAGCGGAGCCGCATGTGCGGTCTCCTCTCCGCAGGTGCGAGCCCAGCCTTTCTCGTCCAGCTCCGCAGGTGCGAGACCGCAGGTGCGGCCTTGAGCTGCAAGTGCGAAAACACTGTAGACATTTTGATCTTTTTAAATACGGGAGTCTTCATTTTCATCCCCATTTTCCCTCCATTAAAAGACCTTGAGAGCTTTGGATAAGGACTCCACGACCAACCACTGTAAGGTAAGTTAATTCCACCCTAAAGTTAATTTTAATTCATGAATTACTAGTTAAATTACCTACTTAATTAGTGAAAAATCAAGAATTGGGAAGTAACCCAGGGCTTGTGGAGATTTGATAAATTACCCATTATTTTGCTACGAATTCAAGTAAAAAGCATATATTAACGACCCTTAGGTTATGGGTGAGTGTTTCCTTCGAGAAATTTCAGAATCCGAGCGTGCGGGCTCGGGGTTGAATTTTGAGAATTCTTCAAGAATGATGAATTTATTGAATAAATAGGCTAATTTCCCTACTTTGAGCTTGAATTGCTGTAATTGTATAACATTTGGCTAGTTACGAGTCCTCGGGTGTAGATTTCGGAGTTTCGGGCGCATTCTTGATCTGGAAGGTAGATTCGGCACTTGGTGAGTCTCCTTTCTAACCTTGTGAGAGGGAAATTGTCCCCATAGGTGATTTAAATTCTATGTGTAATTGTTTTGGGGGATACGTGCGCACGAAGTGACGAGAGTCTGTGCGTAGCTACTATTATGCCATGTCGGGTAGTTTTAGGGCCCACGAGCATGCTTTTATGTGCCTATATGTATCTCTCGGTGTACTTCGAGTTGCTTATTACTCTTGAACTAGCATGAAAATAGTAGTCAGTTACATCCGAATTGACAGTTAATTAATCCCTGTTACAAGTATAGCCTCTACTGAGCTTATTGATTAATCTGTGTAAGTATACTAGCACCCGAGTCGCAGGTATGATTCGCGAGCAGGGTAGATTTACGATAAATCTGTGTAAGTATACTAGCACCCGAGTCTCATGTATGATTCGCGAGCGGGGTAGCCTTACGATAATTCTGTGTAAGTATACGAGCACCCGAGTCGCATGTATGATTCGCGAGCGGGATAGCCTTGTTATTATTATTATGTCAACCGCGTCGCATGATTGATTCGCGAGCGGGGATTAGATGCACTTATGGTTCGGGTAGTTCGACCCTCGGCAGTGCATAGTTATTATCTTTACGACTCCGACCGGTTGTCTTTATCCTGTGTGCGCATGGAAAATGTTACTGTTTTTCGTAGATATTGACTTGGCGGATATTTGGGAGAAAATGTAGTACTTGTTTACTTACGTTCAGTATACACTTGGATTTCTGTGCCCTATATGTACTTACTATTCACTGTCTTACATGCCTACCGCTTTCATTATACTCTGTTATACTATACTGTTGGATCTTAGTGAGTGCCAAGTCGACCTCTTGTCACTACTTCTTCGAGATTAGACTGGATACTCACCGGGTACATATTTATTTATGTACTCATGCTACGCTTTTATACTTAATTGTATAGGTTCTGAGGCTGGTGCATCTGGTTATCATCCCGGAGCTAGATTCTGATATAGTAGACCTGACTCCACGGTGAGTTGTTTCTCCTGACGATCCTCAGCAGTGCCATGGAGCTTCTTTTGCTTATTTTCCCATCTATTTATTTCAGACAGTGGGATTGTATATTTTGCCTTTTGTATATCCAGTTAGTATGACCGTGCTACTCATGACACTAGTTCCTGGCACACACATAGTAGTTACCATGGATCATAGACTGTGTATATTTTTGGCCACGCCCCCATTATGACTGCTTTCAGATAAAAAAATGGTTAATTATCCCTTTCGACATTGTGTTTCGAACTTTATAACTTGGTATGTGATGAAATATTAGTCAAATAAGAAAGAACCCTTAGTTAAACGAGTGTTGGCTTGCCCGACCCCGCTGTTGGGCGCCATCGCGACCTGAGTTAGGATTTTGGGTCGTGACATATGACCTTATGGATCTTGGAATCAGACAAAGGTTGCATCCTATTGAGGATGGGAATAATATTTTGTTATCGGCAGCATGCTATGCATTGTCCGCGGGAGAGAAGCTGAAGGTGTGCAGTTTCTTAGCTAATCTGAAGGTTCCTGATGCATTTTCCTCAAATATTTCAAGGTGTGTCAACGTACAGGAGAAAAAGATACATGGTTTGAAATGTCACGATCATCATGTATTGTTGCAAGACATTTTTCCAGTTGCTATACGTGATTTGCTACCCAAGGAAGTGTGTGATCCAATTATAGCCTTGGGAAAGTTTTTCAAGAATATATACTCTAAGTGCTTGACGATTGAAGATCTTTATATCCTAGAGGCAGAAATTCCTGTTATTTTGACCAAACTTCAACTTGTTTTCCCTCCGGCTTTCTTTGATGTCATGGTTCATTTTCCAATTCACTTGCCAAGTGAGGCAAAGCTTGGTGGCCAACTAATATCGAAATATGTATCGCATTGAGAGGTAATTTATTGTTTAATAATTCCGATGCTATTATTTTAGAATGACACACATTATATTGATAAGTCATTTTATATAGGTATCTGCGGACACTTAAGTCATATGTTCGCAACAAAAATCGTCCAGAAGGTTATTTGGAAGAGGAAAGCCTCACATTTTTCTCACGATACTTGAACAATATCTCAAAAAAGTTCAATAAACCAACTAGGAATGACGATGGACCCGTGTCAAATGATGAGATGTCTATTTTTAAAAAAGGCGGGCAAGCAAAAGGTGTCTCAGAAGGCATCAGGCTATCTCATGATGAGTTTAAACAAGCATGTATGTATGTGCTTCAAAATTGTGAAGAGGTTTCGCATTTCATGGAGTAAGTCTCTCATTAACTTCAAGATAGTTTCACATTGAGATAATTTGAATACAATTTATCTTATCTAACTTAAAATGTAGGTAATATACAAGAGAGATCGAAAGCCAAAGTTCAATGAAAGATCATAAAAAATGGGGTTCTTGATTGGTTTCGCGCATGTTTAGGTGTCTACTCAAATTATAATATTGATATTAGTTTATTCATCCCATCATGTTATTGGTCATAACAGTGTTGTTCGTCTTTGTAGATATTTACTATCTGCACAAGGACGCGCAAATGATGAGCTCATAAGCTTAGCCGTCGGTCCTACACCATTAGTACATCGATATTCAACATTTATGGTGAATGGATTTATATTCCATACAAAAGAGCTTGCATTGAGAAGAAAAATACATAATAGTGGTGTTCTTGTGAGAGGAGATGATTCAGACTCTAATAAGTAGTATTATGGTGTATTAGAGGACATTTATGAGTTATCATATGCGGGAAACAGAAAAGTTTACTTATTCAAGTGTCATTGGTGGGATGTGGCTCTCTTAGGAAGAGGATATAAGATTGACAAATATGGCTTCACAAGTGTGAATACTCGGTGTGCCTTGAATACAAATGAGCCATGTGTGTTGGCATCCCAGTCAGAACAAGTCTTTTACTTGGACGACATGGTTGATAATGATTGGCTTGTTGTTGTGAAGACAAATCCTCGCGACCTTTTCAAAATGCCTGATAATGATGATAATTGTGTGGAAATTGAAGATGAAGAATTACTGAATGAAGAAATTTATCAGCAAGAGGAAGCTAAATTTAATACTTCATGCACCGATGACCAAGAAAATATTGTTGAGGTGTCTCTACATAGGGATAATGTTGAACCTCAAAGTATTAACTATGATCATGCAAGTACACGAGCTCAAAACAATGTGCATAATGAGGAAGATGATTTCATTAATGACAATCATACATAAATATCAGAGAGTGAAGATAGCGAATATGAGTTATTTGATGATGATAATGGGGAGGACACTGATGATGATGATGAGTAGGACACTGATACATCCTCTTGAAGACTAAGAAGCAAAAGACTGATGATATAGATGTTACATCCTGTTTTGAAAATTCTCTATATTTTTATCCATAACTTTATACTACCCCATGTATTTGTTTGGAACTGTCAATGAACCAAAGATTATTGATGCTTGAATCTTTATATTTCTTTTTTGAGTTAATTACCTGGGTTTCAAGCGTATGCAACTGGGGAGCACCTTGAAGTAAATAGATAACTGCTGAAATATGTGGTATATCAGCAAAACAAAAGCATAATTTAAGAACCACCAAATGCTCCAGTAGAGCCTCAAGCCTCTTTGGAACAACAGTTGGAACTACAAACTTTAAAAGAAAAACATAAAAGCATGTGAGAGAGGGTAATTTTAAGTACATTTCAGTATAACTATAAGTATGCATGCAGTTTACCTTGAAAAATAGTCTGTCCGAGAAAAACCCTGTAAGTTTAGGGAATAAAGAAATCATCTGAAACAAGGTAAACCTTCTCCAAAAGTCATAGGTATAGATTCTGTTGCATGTCACAATATCACCACTTTCAGCTTAGGATAGGCTTTGTATACTGTTCTGCTTGAATTTGCTATATTTCCAAAACACATATATAACCGAGTTCGGTGGCTGATTGTTTAGCCAATTAATGCAACTTTTGTCTTCTTCAAATAAACTATTTGAAGATGGTGGCAATGAATTGTTTTCTTCACTTAGCTTCTTCTTTAAATGTGCATGGAGTGGTCCAATAGGGTATATGTTTGGACATACAATTTGCATTTGAGAGAGAAGATGTCCATCTTGCTCTTCAAATGTGTTGAGTATAAGTCATCACCTGCAAATGTTCAGAGTAGTACACTTACTTGAATACTGGTTACACTTCTTTCCAGTTCTGAAGTGTACTGTAGCTTTCTAACTCTTGATCTCTGAGCTGATTGCCTGTTAGCTAAAATTCTGGAATACAAACAACTCAAATCATTATTAAATAATACATAACAACAATTTGTGGTACATAACTTTTATTCTGCTACTATTATATTTGGAAGTGCAGGAACCAGCCATTTCTTATTCAGATCACTACATTATGTTCTGATTAGATGATAACTTGAAAATACATGTGTGGTTGTTAATCTTGTGATGTTACATATGTTTCTGTTTCAGTTTGGTTGTTGCAAGAGCTTATTAAGGGCATTTGTTCTTCTTGTTTCTCATCACTGCCACTTATATCTTGTATCTCCAATATTTCAGGAAATGAAAGGAATTGGACGAGAAAAACATGGTAGAGGCGGGACGAGCTGTGGTCGTGAAAATTTTAAAGGACGTGGCAATGTTCGGGCGACGTCTCAGCCACACATACATACCGGGCGAGTATCTGATGCATATGTAGAGATAAGACAACCAAGTAACCCGAGTCAAGGACCTTTATAGACCGAACGAGTATCTAATGCATCTGTAGAGATAAGACAACCAAGTAACCCGAGTCAAGGACCTTTATAGACCGGACACGTATCTACTAACTCTCTTCAACTACCTTCTTTAGAAACACAATCATCACGAAATGTAGCAGAAGCTGTGCATTGTTCTCCGGAGGCTGATAATTGTGCAAGTTAGTTTCTATTTTTTGTTATTTTGTGAAAATTATAATTACTGATTGAGTGGAGCTAGTAATGAACAATAGTATCCTTTTACTTTGCAGTTTCTTCTAGCAATAAAATAAGTGGAAGAGGAAAATACAAATCTAAAAGTTTAGAAGTAAAAGCTAAGTATGGTGGCAAAATCAAAATTATGATTCCAGATGACATCGATAGAGCAGTAGGTTCCGGGGCTAGAGATATTGTTAATTACTGTGGTTTGATCATGAGGAGAACTATCTCATTCCAAGATAAAAATTGGAGGAAAATAGTTCTGAAATACGGAGAAGTAATGTGGTTAAAGGTCAAGGTAATAAACTGCTTTCAATATTGTATTGACTTTGAGTTGGAAGGTTTATTTATGTAGTTAGGAAATTGAATATAATGTTACATTTATTGCCAGGATAAATTTGATGTTTGCAGCGGGTTGCAGAGTATAGGTTTCAGGCCTTTGTAATTAGCACTATGCAGAGGCTTTTTAGTGCATGGAAAGCTCGACTCAGCATGCTGTACTCTACGTAAAATACTAATGAAGAAAGATTGTCTCATCGACCTGAAGATGTTGAGCTTGAGAACTGGAAATACCTTATACAATATTTTGGAAGTCCGGAATTTAAGGTATTAACTTAATACCTTAGAATGGTGATCTATTATCTGTTTACTTACAGGTTGTAAGGGAGAGGAACAAAATAAATAGAGAAAATCAAATTACTAAGCATACTTGTGGTACAAGGTCTTTTGCAGAAGTAGAGGAATCTACGGCAAAAATATGTTTAGTCCTCTACTATCACATATGCTTCTTTGTTATTTATATATTTATATATTTGCTTGTATATTTTTTTTCCGAAACTATATTGCAGAGAAATCCTATTACTGGAGAATTGGACACACCAGATAAAGTTTGGGAGATCCAACATACACACAAGGATGATAGAGGCGAATTGGTGTGGTTGGATTCACAGTCCCAACAAATTCATGTAATTATCTAAAAACGCTTATAAAGTTCTCTGTTTATGTAAGTTTCATTTAATATGTTTTATTATGTTTTGATTTAAGTGATTATGCATAAATGCAGGGTCAACTACAGGAAGTTGTCGCTCAACAATAATCTGAGGAGATCGAGCATCCCATGACTAGAGATGAGGTTCTATCCTCCGTTCTTGGTGAGAGAACATGCTATGTTCGTGGAAAAGGATACAGAAAGAAGCCTCCTAAAAAGAGTAACATTCAGCAGGCAAACATAGAGGCCGGCGTGTCTTCTGTTATTGACATTGTGCGTCAAGAGATGCAAGCCGAGATGGATAGGAAGTTGCAAGAAGAACATGAACAAATGGCTGCTGAGTTGCGAAGAAATATGGAAATTGAGTTGGAAAGGAAGTTGGCAGAGGAGCGTCAACATGCAAAGGCAGAAGTAGACAAGAGGATCTCTCTAGAAGTTGACAAGAAGATGCAAGAACAATTTGCTAGTTTCTTGACCAGAATGCAACAACAACAGGTACTTGCTCCGCTCCTTCTTAACAATTCTTCTTCCTTCTCGGTCCATGGATACATGTTGTAGATCTATTTTTGGGTTGGATAATGAATCGAAAGGTTAACATATGTTCTGGATTAGGCATACAAGTCCCATTATTTGGCTATACAGTGTAGTGGATAAATCCTGCATGAAAGGTTTCTTGCTTCTATTTTCTGTAGTGACCTGATTTGTTCATAATTTTCAGATAAAACTTATTATATTACTCAATTACTCGAGTTTCTTTTCCTTAGAAAGTAGCATGTTCACTGTTGCTGGAAACGGGACATCGGGGTAACCGATTTGCACGTAGAATTAAGATCTTTAGGTGGTACGAGGGTACGATATTAGATGTATATGCTTTAGGTGAAGTCTTTGTTACTGTGAGGAAAAATTGAATTTGCTTATACCATCCGCGTGCATTATCAAGAGTATACCTCATGTTTGATAAAGTAATAAGATTTATTAATGTTTGGCAAGAACAATCACTCTTATACAATAAGTATGCCAAAAAGTAGATAAGATTTTCGACATACTACCCTCAATATTGTATAGCTACAGGAATCTCTTGGGTGCACCAAAAGGAAATAAGGATAAGAGACGACTCCTCAACTGTACATAATTCTTCTCTCCATACAACCCACATAAGTGTTAGGGATTAAAAATAGTTGTCTACTAAATGAATAGGGATTAGGGCCTATTTTGAACTCGAGGTTCTCTTATGTTCTGGATTAGGCATACAAGTCCCAATATAACTGTGACAATGTGCAGTGTACACTTTGCCTTTATGAGTAGCTTAGGGCATGTTTTGAACTCGAGAGTTCTGGCTTTGTGTTTGGAACTACAGTGGTAGAAGTAGATTTAGAAGAAGAACAAGAAGTGATTACTAATATATTGCTCTTGGGAAATGGGGTCTGAAGGGTACTCGTACACTTTCCTATCCACATGATCAATATTTTCCATTATCTCAGCCAAAACAGTAGCCCTATCATCACATTCAACATTATGTTCTTGTTGCAACTGAAAGTCATTATTATTATCAGATGAATATGTGAATTGATATGAAGTTGTCCCTTCCGCTGAATAACTTCCAACAGTCAACATTACTTTGAGCTGAAGGTGCCATCTCTTCAATATTTGCCGCTTGGACGTTCACCAATTGTTCAATAATATTTTGGTCTTGTTGCAACTGATCAAACACATTATTATGTTCAGATGATGAGAATTGATTGGAAGGACACAAATCCTGCGAAACTGTCACCAATTTTCCCCAATAGAAGCATACAAAGATCATTCCTCATTGCTTAAGTTAATCTTCTAATCTTAGCAGCTATCACTTATTAGGAGACCTAAAAATCCAAATTTCTCGGAACTATTCTTTGAGTAATTACATAACTCTTGCCAGCCAGTGTGAAGTTGGTATGTTAAGACAAATGCAATTGATATACAAGACTATATGTTATGGTATAACTGTCTTGTTCATTATTTGAAGAATTCAGTTGATTATTTGCTTACTCTTCTTCAGAGTACATAGTATAGAAACAATTATAAATTTGCAAACAGAGAATCATGACTTTAGTGTTTGGTAAGTCAATTTATTGTATCTTTGTTCCTCAACTTGGATTTGACCCAATCACAACTGTACTTTGTTGTGTGTGTAACTGAAAATGGGTAATGGACTAAACAGATGGGTCTAAGTTTATACTCCCACCTGTCTGTAATTCCTTGTCCATAATTCTACACATCTCAACGGTAGAAAGTATATGACCAATTTCTCTCCTAATTTGCGTAAATGATAAATGATTTGCATACATGAAAAGTAGCTTTCCTTTGACATAGATTGAAAATTCTTAAAATTTTGATAGTAGTTTGATATAACAAATTTCATTATGTTCCTTATATAAATTACTTTTGTCTAGCAGGGACAAGACACTTAAACAATGGTTAAGGATGGTATCGAGCAAGAAACAGTTACAAGACACTTAATATTTTATCTTTTTTGGGATATGTATGCGTACAATTACAATGCACAATGAAGTGTCGGGTAGTATATATGTAATTAACTTTTCAGTAATGATAATATTTATAATATTCGGCTTGAGAAATTCTTTTGGTGTTTGTCAAACATTATTAGTTGCATATTGATAATCAATTGATATGAATATCTCTATATAATTTTGGTCGTTATAATTGATGAGAAAATAAGTTTTAGTGGCGATATATTTTTGTGAAAAAATTATTAATTGTTGCTATATAAAAGTTGCCACTGTAGGTTTATTTCTTTTGCAACGACTTTAGTTGCTACAGAAAACATTATAGCTTTCATGGTTAAATATTGTTTGGCGACTTTAGTCGCTACAAAAGGACATTTATAGTGGCGACATAATCTTGCCACTGAATATTAATTTTTTTTGTGGCGATATTAGTTGCTGCTAAAGGTGAATATATGGTGGCGACATAATCTTGCCACTGAACGTTAATTTTTTTGTGGCGATTCTAGTCGCTGCTAAAGGTATATAGTGGCGACTCATCTAATATTTGCTTGTTTGGAACAATTTTTTGTAGCAGTTTTTTCCAACCTTTTATGGCAACTATGTCTCCACAAAATATGATCTTTTAGTCGACAATAAGGTTGATTTCTTGTAGTGGTAGGCCGCCCCTGAACGCGACTAGGTATACTTGTATATTGTGTGCAATTGGGTTGTCGTACTGTTCTTTGAGTAGTAAAACTAAAATTAAAATAAAACTTCGACCCTTACGAAAAATGTGATCTTGGATTAAATGTAAAATCCTGATTCGCTTAAAAAAGGATTAACATATAGTTGAGGGAATGACGGGAGTTGATATTGCACCCTTTTTTTTCCATGGGTGTGACAATTATAATGAGATCCAAGTAAATGCAACATTCCAATATGAATTTCCTCATTAAAATTTAAAATTGATCAAATCATGTCAGATTGTCTACTTAATTTGCAAGAAGTGATCACCAAAATAAATTGAATAAATTAAACTAAGCCAAAATCCCAGTTAATTATGGCGGAGCCGATACTGAAGAAAACCATGGACTTATACAAATGACCATGGCCGGCCAGCTTCCATGTCCACAACAATACTTTTATGTACAATTTTTTTTATTTACGGGTTCAAGCAGTGAAAGCAACCATTAATACTTGCACGAGGATAGGATGTTTACATCACACCCTTTGGGTGCGGCCCTCTCTGGACCATGCGTGAACGGGCGATGCTTTGTGCATCGGGTTGCCCTTCCCAGCGCCGTGCTTCTGTAAAATTCATCTTAGCCACAATTGACAGCGATCTCTCGATCTCCCTGACAAGAAATCTAGATGGATAACTTCTTGATGATGATGAAGCTCAGAGAAGAATACTGCATTTGGCATTAGATGATTTCTACATAATGGGCAAGTCATATTGCGTCCACAATTCATCCACCTATCCAAACAAACCCTATGAAAAAGATGATCACATCTTAATTCTCTAACTTCTTCTCCTTCTTCAATCTTGCACAAACATATAGCACATTCCACTGAATCCAAATTAGACCCCAAATCATGCTCGAAACGCCTTACTCTAAGCTCATTATTATGATCATGAGGTGTTCTAACTATATCATCAGAAATGGTAGTGAAGTTGTAATTACAAGAATGAGAGAAAGATTGAAAGAGGACAACATTCCAAGCCCATTTCAAATGAGTAACAATAAAGTCTATGTAATTTAGTATTGTTGATTGAGGAAACATTTGAAATGCTTTATTAAAGATATAGCTGAAGATAATACATAGAAAGAAGAAGGAGATGGCTAATGAAGATGGACTCATTTTCCTTCTTTTTTTCTCAAGTGATTGTTGAAATCTTGAGAGATAATTAAGTTGGGTTTTGGGATTTTGCTGTAGAGGAAATAATATGCAAACTTTGCTTTATATAGTTATCTAAAGGCAGTTCCTAGATAACTGATATTATGTAATTATTTCATTAAACAGGTTGTACACAAAGTTTGAATATAGGGCAACTGATTTTGACTTACACTAAGGAAAATGCATGTGTGGCGCCGTCTTTGTTGTCAAGAATGAATAGTTTCAACCTTGTATTACACTGGCTTTTATTAAATATTAGCTTCATAATTTGACTATTGTTGTAAATTTTTATTTTATGAAAGCCTTAAGTATTTTTGATCTTTCATTTACAAGATGGGAATTATAACCATTTCAAAAAAGGAGAAAGAAACTATAGAAATGGAACAAGTTTAAATTCGATGAATTGTCAGTACACGAAGATATTTATTCAACCAACTCAAACACAATCAAAAGTAACTGTATATAAAAGTAACTTAAAAAAAGTGGCAAGTAAGTGATTTAAACCTTAGTATAGCGTTAAAAATGTTTTATAAAACTGGTGTATATAAAATTTAATCTAAAAGGAAAAAGAAATAAGGAGGAAGCAGGGAATAATAGACGACAAGAAAATTGGAGACAGAATAGTAGTCTGATAAAGACAAGTCAAACCCCATGTTGTATTTCTGGGCCATAGCATTTTGGGAGGGAAAACTATATTATAGCCGCTTTAAAATAATAACCGTAATATATATATTTTTATATTTTATTATATAATATAAATAAATATACTATATATTTTTTTAATACATAATTAATGTAATTTTAATATATATTCAACGAGTGGATATAATTTATTTTTGACCGATGAATGTTTAAAGCTTAAGTCAAATAATTGACCAGATAATGAAATATGTGTAAACGACCCCGAAATGTTATTTTGATGATTCCAATGGCTCCATATCGTAATTTCAGACTTAGAAGTGTGTACGGATATTTATTTTGAAATTCGCAATTAAATTATGCTTGAAATGGCGAAAATAGGAAATTGAGAGTTTGAAAGTTTGATCGAGAGATGACTTTATTGATATCGAATTAGGAATCTGGTTATAGTAATTGGAATAGGTCTGTTATGTCATTTATGAATTGTGTGCAAATTTTGAGGTCAATCGAACCAGATTTGATAGGTTTCGGCATCGAATGTAGAAGTTGAAATTCGTTATTTTTCATTAGGCTTGAATTCGGGTGTGATTCATGGATTTAGCGTTGTTTGATGTGATTTGAGGCCTCGACTAAATTTGTATGACGTTTTAGGACTGGTCGGTGTATTTGGTTGAGGTCCCGGAGGCCTCGGGTGAGTTTCAGAAGGTTAATGGATCAAAACTTAGACTTGGTGAAATTCTGGAAAATTTCCAGTTCTTGAGCGATCGCACCAGCGATAGAATTGGTCGAAGGTGCGCGACCGTAGAAGCGACATATTGATCACAGAACCGGCTGGAGCAATGAGGGCAGTGGCTGCAAGTGCGAGGGAATTTTTGCAACTGCGTGATCGCAGATGCGAACGAGGAACCGCAAAAGCGGACTGCTTCTCACAGAAGCGAGTCCGCAGAAGCGAAAGCACAACAGGAGAAGCGGGTGGCAATGGAGCCTTGGCAAACCGCAGAAGCGGTAGATTTTTCGCAATAGCGGAGTCGCAGATCCGGTTAAATATTCTGCAAAAGCGAAATCACTAGTCAGGTTACAAAAAAAGAGGGGTCCGAGATTTTTTTTTTTTTTTGAACATTTCAAATACGGTTTGAGGCAATATTTCCAGAGAGAATTCACGGAAAATTTTGAGGTAAGTCACTTGTGATCATAACCATGATAAATTCTCTGGAACTCAGTAATACATAATCGAGTAATCAGAACCAATCGCCTCTAACTCAATCGAGTCACGAAGATTGCCAACCTAAAAGTAACTCAATCCGATATGATCTCCTTGAGGGAACTTCCTGGGAACCCAGTGCCATTTCTTGCATCACTCCAACATTGACATGTAGACCTTCCTTGACAAGGAAATGCCACATATCCGATTACCATTCGCTACCGTTTTCAAGCCCACCCACAAACAAATTCAAAAATCCTTAAAGGCTACATAAGACCTGGAACTCTCCAGAACCTTCTCGATAACTACTCATCTTACTCGAATCTCCAATACACAACTAATACGCATCGAGCAACCCGTGCTTCACCAGTATATGACCATCCAAAGAAATAACCAAGCAATATCTCAGTCCGGAAACTGATACAATCCATGACCCTACAATTAGATCATCATTAGCAGACTCTACCACTTAGATTGAAGCCATAGATCACCTCATCGGCACCCAAAGTACCATATCGTTACAGCATGCCCCGATCTCGCATGACTATTTAGCTAAATACTTCAAAAACTCATGCAATACTGGTCATAGAACGCCCCGAAGACTCTACCAAGCGCTTACACATCGTTGCAATAGTCAAACAACTTCCCCAAATACTCTGAAATGACCGCATGTGCACTACACAGAATGGAAACCTCACACAAGACACACGATCCAAACTCATCATGCAGGAGATGACCCACCGATTATACTCAAAATCGACACCTTGCCATGAACCTACCTTAGTCACAATAGCAAGGCCACCAGCCAATCTTCCCAAATCTGTTCTTACTAACCAGACATATGAACCCGCCTCATACCACAAATGAACGACTAGAAGATTTAACACTGCATGTGCTTCTGAGGCTAGACAACACATCGTAATCTGTCTGCAGCATCACTGATAGTCGACACATAAGAATACTGAGTGCACAACACCGCATATGAGTGATTGGGAGGAGTCAAAGTCGTCGATTTCAAGCTAAAACAAGGCTGCACGATAAGGAAAGAAGAAAGGGAATTTTTTTCCTAAATGCCATGTAGCCTCCCGAAGATAGGTATGGACGTCATCATACCGATACATAGGACTCTACTAGATACTTGCTCATGACTCGTAGAACCTACAGACCTAGTGTTGTGACACCACCTTGTCAAACCTTAAAAAAACCACTAGTCGTGATGGCACCTAAGTCGACTCGCTAGGTAAGCCAACTAATAGAAAATACAATCCAAAAGAGATTATACGAAAATAGTAAAGAATTAGCTGAACATTTACAAATTGACCCAAGACATAGTAGTACGAATCGCGAACTTCTAAGATTTGAAATTTCAAAACTAATACAAATAAATACATGTTCTGCTTGAAGGTTACATAAACATATTTGCAATAACCTCAACTACCATGGACAAGTGGAACCTATAACTGTGATGACCCAAAAGGTCATCCCAAGTAACTTTAGCTAAATCTGTGTTCCGAGGCCCCGAAAGCCTCCGTTAATCTCACCTCGATATGCATGCGCAGCCCGGGCATGTAGCCGAGAAGCTTCTATGTGAAATGCATGAAAGATCTGGTGTTTTTGATGTTTTGCTGGTGTCTGGTATAATACCCTTCGTGAACGCGGGCAAGGGCTCGCGAAAGCGAAGGGTAAATTATGGTGGCCTGGGCTTTACTCTACGCGAACGCGTAGAGGGAGACGCGAACGCAGAGCACTGGACAGTGCTTCTACGCGAACGCGTCCCCAGGGGTGCGAATGCGTAGGCTTAGGGTGAGGCCGGGGGGAAGGGTAGGTTTATTCTTCGCGAACGCGGGCATAGGCTCGCGAACGCGGAAGCCTATGAAGTTAGACCTTCGCGAATGCGGCCCTGGCTCTGCGAACGCATAGGTCCCAGCTGCTAACCCTTCGCGAAACCGGCTAGTGGCCTGCGAACGCGAAGGGCAATTTTGCCCAGTGATTTTAATAACCCAAAAACAGAAACATTACGGGATTTTACCCACTTCTTCTCAAACCTCTTCTTCCCCACTTCCCCTTAGGCGATTTTGAAGATTTCCATCACCATAGCTCCATAGGTAAGTGATTCCAACTCTATTTTCTTCCATTTATCTTCAACAACCACTAGAATCTAGGCCTAAAATCCTAAAATCAAGGTAGAAATTAGGAGTTTTGGGTAGAGTTAGGTTTTTGGGAATTTTGGGTAATTCAACCCCAATTTGGGGTCGGATTTCAAAACAAATTATATATTCTAACTCGTGGGGTTATGGGCGATCAGGTTTTGGTCCGAGCCTCGTGTTTGGACCAAGCAGGCCCGGGGTCGAATTTTGGAAGAATGATAGGAATTGCATATCTAGGCTATGGGATTGTGTTATTGAGTCT